>CAMXCT020002720.1:0-88988 GCA_947184155.2 Cladocopium goreaui | reverse complement strand
AAAATAAAATTTTAATATATTAAAAATTATTAAAATTTTTCTTTATAATAACATATTTAATCCAACCCCCCAACAATAAAATACAATCAAACGACAAATTAAATACAAAATTTATTAATAATATAGAAAAAATATTGTTAATGTTAAATACAATCTAAACACAAAATTTATTAACAAAAATTATTCCAAAAACCAAATCCAACAAAACATTGCAATTCCTATGCGTTTTACTAAAAAAGCACGATTTTTCAAATTAAATGCTCCCCAACTATTTACGATAATTTCCAAATTTTAGGCACGACTTTAGCATTCCACTATAACTAGCCTAACATTAATTTTAAAATTCCAATACGTTAAAAATTTCGTTTAAACTATACACAAATTAACCAATTCTACAGTAGAAATTATCACGGGGATATATATTTAATATTATTTAATTAATTCCACCCAATTTTTTAGAAAATAAAATTTAATTTTAAATATATTTAATTTAATTTTTTGATATTTTTTTTCGAAAACGAAAAACCATCCAAAATTCGATAGAGAAAATGCCCCGTCGCGGCAGTCGCTCACTGCAGGATCCGAGGCCTGACAAAGTTCATTTTTATAAGGATTTCCGACAGAAATCAAGACCTCAGCAGCAAATGCAGGATTTTGCTGTTCCATGTTTCGAATCCCATGTCTTGGTCCGATAAATGTTGGTTGCTTCTCTGAGAAGCAATACATGTATATATAATATTTATAAGTGCATGTAAGTTCATATAGGGATATATAAGGTTCATATAAGTTCCATCTTAAATAGTTTGCCGTCTAGACCTACTTCAACGCATCGAAGAGCGGTCCTTGCTCAAAATCAGCTGAGAAACTTTGTGGCGCCAAAACGCGCCAAAGGCCTCCAAGGCAATACAAGCAAACCCTGGGAACTTGTGAGACTCTGTGCCCCCCTCGAAGCTGCAGACAGAAACGGACCAACTGTATCCAACTGTTACAAAACCTCTGAATCCACGCATTGGAGAGGGTTGGTCAAGTGAGACACATACAAGCTCACACAAGCACTTTCCGATCCATCAGTCATGCCCCATCTGAATGGCTCACTACTTCGTGGGCAAACAACCCAGGAGACCTCCCTACGACATGGTGGGTGGGCAAACATCGGCAGATCTCAGCCTGGTCGCCCTGGCGTTTAGTCCACCCACTTGGTGAGGTAGTTGCTGCCCTTCAGGGCAGCAGCCACCTGACAAGGTCCATTCACTGTCTTATGCTGTCTTACGTTTTCTAGTGTTGTTACATGTTGTTACAATATGTTACAATCTAGTGCTCTGTTTCTCAAGATTTTGGGATCTTGGTCGACGCAGGCAGAGTTTCTCAAAATGTCCTGGCCTGTTCGCTGCTCATGGATGCATACCTTGCAGGGTCAAAGAGTTCAACAAATTTTTGCTGAGACAAAACTAATTGAAATCCACCACTGAATTTACTCCAAACCTTGGGGAGAACTCCCTGTGCCCTATGCCGCATGCCCCAAAAATCGGTTCCCATTTGGATCATGTCCGAGATCCCCAAGCACATCGGAAACCTTTCAAAAACAGCTGGGCCAAGAGGCTTCTTCAAGTCCTTGGCGTTCTCCCATTCGAAGAACTTGATGCCGTCCCTTTGGGGCTGGCAAATGGGAGACTTGACATCCGCTCTGGTGAAGTCTTCAAACACTCAGCTTATGTTCAACTCTTAATGCGGTTATTTGGGCTCCGAATTACAAAGAACTTATTCATAAACATAAAAAAAACACTTTACACTTATCTAATATTATTTACATATTTACGTTGATCTTGTGAGACTGAAGTCAGCGAGTCATGTAGATTCTTGGTTATTGGAAAATGGAGCCCCGCTTTCCAGATTGGTGGGAAAATTGGAGCACGGAACCCCAAACATGGCCGACCTGATACAACCTCAAACGGTTCCAATGAAGAATATGTAGATCCAATGAAGTAAAGAAAATGTGTTCCAAATCCCCTGCCGCCGAGCATCTTGGTCACGGCTTCCCTGCCGAAGTGGCAGTAGGCCGCGGTCTCCTCAGCACGGTTTGGGAGTGCTTTGCTTCTGGTATCATGTGAGCAAAGTCTGCAAATTGATCAAATGAATTCAATAAGATCAAACCACGATGAACTCTATCGCTGCATTCTTTAATCATGCACGATCCAAGATAGTTACACTAGGTGGGAAGCAAACTTTCAAATGGAGCAGCCCTTGGGTGCTGTTATCCGTTGTCAAAGCCTCCCTGCCGCTGCACGGCACAACAGGTCTCCTGGTACTTTGGTTCCCGAAGGGCCAGGGACGCGGCGATGGCACCGGGACGGCAGTCGAACTCAATCCTTGATGTGTTGGATCATGTTTTGATATGTTTGCTTTTTGGGGCCCTGTTCACCTACAGTCTAGAGGTTCCAAGATTCATTTCATGGTGCAAACATGGTGCAATGGGCCACTTGAGTCCAACGTAGTGTCCCGTCATCTTCCCACATGCGCTTGTCCGAACATGTGGTACTTCAAAATCCATTGGTTGTCATCACTTTTCCCATCGAAGCAAACTTGGGGGCGTATGGGTTCCACATCTTTCCGCCGAGTTTCTTCAAGACGTTGGTGATGTCATCCACCGTCAGCTGGCCCTTCTCGCTGCCATAAGCCTCTACCTCCGTTGGGAAGGCGGGTCCGGCTTCACACTCTGATACGTAGATGTGCATCATATCTGGGAAATGCTTTGTAACTCAATATCTAGGTGAACTTGGGATATTTATGGATATTCATGGATATTCTATAAATAGGTTCAAAATGGTTCAAACATGGTTACTACAGTAAAGTACTAGTTATATCTAGTTATTATAAATAACTTATAATAACTTATTTGCAAGTTTGGGATGCATTTCCAAGTGTGTCTCAATGGATGTCCATTTCCGCGGTCCACAAATCCCTCACTGTCACCAGTGTCACCAGGGCTCCCCACGAAGAGAGACAAGGGCTTGGCGACGCCGATCGCATAGGACAGCTGCCTCGGCTCCACCACAAGGCGTCTGGTCTCAGCAGGAAGAATGCGAGCAAAATCCGAAAATCCACATGCCGCAAACTCACTGCTCCTTGCTGCCTGGCTGCACCAAACACCTGGCTGCCAAACCAGAAGACACCACGGACTTGGCCTCGGGCCACGGGTTTGGGTCGACCTATGGGCTCGTATGGTTACTATAGACATCTATAGACTATAGGCTTGAAAAGGAGTAATGACCAGGCAGAACACAATGCCCGAATAAATCAAACATCGGCAGTGTTTGCATGATTTCCACCTTCCAGCACTGACAGGATCTGTCCACTCTCAGACCCGGGCCATCTGTCGGCAAATGTATGCTGCGGAGCGATCCACCTGCAGCAACTGTGACAATGTGCAAATCCCATGCCATCTCTGAACCATTGGCCGAAGCATTGAACCTTCAGATGGTGCCACAATGAGACCGTACCTGTGCCGACCCTCACTGGTCTTTGAACATGACTTGTTCAAAGGTCAGCGGCAAAGGATTTTACATATTATGCTGAATTATGCTTCCCATATCTTCACAATTCAGCAAAGGAAGAGTACACAGCCAGCAGCTTGGAAGAGGGTTGATATGCCTTTTCTGATGACCCCGCGTTGCTACTCGGTACCTACAGGATGGGCTCTTAAAGCTTTGGGTACCCCTTCTCACCACTGGTTTCCCCAACAAAAATGAGCAACTTAGGATCATTCTGGGATATTCTGGGGTTCCCCAATGACTCAGCAAACCCTCATATTGTCCGAATATGTATGTGTATGAGTTGTTTACACATCTATTATATATATAGTTACCCTCTGCATCCCTCTGCTAATCAAACATGGCTTGCTGGAAAAAATCACCTATTTATTTCGATTCTCCCATTGAAATGCACATTTAGTGGATTTCCCAGCAAGCCACATTTAATTACCAAAAGTTATAAACTCATGATCCCATTAATATTTCGTTCTATCACCATTGTTTGCTAAATCACCATATTGCAAGGTGGACATGCCTCGTTTTTTGTTGATGAAATCCCTACAATGTGGGGCCCCCTAGATAGCTAAGTTGGTTTAAAACTACAATAACTACGGTTTATGATGGTTTGTGGTACTCAGAACTATAGTTACTTAATGGGGTTTAGTTTATAAAGCAACTTACAACTGGGGAGCCCACATAAGCAAACAGCCAATATAAAACAATGACAACCATTTATATACCATCTGGTTATTTAACATAGCCATGGAAAATCATCATTTTTAATAGGTAAACCATCTATTTCTATGGGCCATCTATACCATGGCTATGTTAGTCATAACCAGAGGGTAACTATCGTTCCAAGATGTTCCAATGCCGAACCCCCCTTGGGGCGGTCGGCACCTTGGTGGGATCCTTGCCACTGAAGGCGCCGCCACCGTGGGCTCCCCAGCCGCCGTAGGTGTCGATGATGATCCTTGGCGCCGCCATGTTGGAGTGGTTATAACATGGGTATAACATCGTCCCATAGCTTATGGTAGATATAAAGAACTAGTTGGGGGGGTATAATCCAACTCGTAGTCAAGAGTCTTTTTTGAATGGGTATAACAGTACAATCATAGTGAAATAACCCCCATAAGCTGGGATAAACATGGATATACTCCCTGTGACATCCTATGACTATGGTCCTATGACCACATATTCGTGGAACTGCACCAAGGAGTTTGAGGTAGCTGCTAACGTGTGAATCACAGGCGAATGGAGGGATCCACAGAATTTGTGGTTAAACAAAAGATATTTGGGCATCAAACTGTAAATCATGAACAAATGGAACAATGAATGGATCGATTGGTTTTGGATGGTTTGAGGGAAAATCTACAAGGAAACCATTGTTTTTACCCCAAATATGAGGGTTTCCGGCGACACTTTCCTTGGATCTGAAAAACAGCTGGGTGATTGATGATTTATCAGAATCACCAGGTGGTTGAAGGTCAAAGTACAATGTTCACAGTATCAAATGTCAATTAAACGTCAACTATACAACCTAAAAACAGGACCTATTTACTGGAGAAGTTTGCATGCTGTCTATATGTATTCAATCTAAATGGATATGTGCACATTTGGTGGTCTGGTGGTGGGACCTGGGACTGACAATTCGGACGGTAATAGGACGGTAATAGCACAAATTCCGATGTATTTTCCCTTGAATCGACCCAGGGATTAAGAATATAATATAGGATAATAAATGGATATATATATATATATATAATACTGTATATTGGTATGGTGACTGACAATTGGATAACCCCCAACAAAAAACAGATTCGTGCCACAATCACGAGAAAAAATGACCAGCACCCGCGCTCTCACCGGAGCCAAGGCGCTTGCGGCCTGTGAGGCCTGCGTCACCCTGAGGGCCACCGATGATGAACTTGCCCGAGGGGTTGATGTGCAAATGCCTTGCTGGTGCTTAGCAGGGAATGGGGGTTGCTGGGATGATTGATGATCGTTGATTGTGGGTCATTCCCGAAAATTCGTACTGAGCACCAGAAAGTCTTGGGATCTACTTAGCTCTTGGAGATATGGGAAACTCAAGAGTTCCACTCCTTGATGCTCAGCTACAGTGAAACACTTGGATAAAGATTTGGAGACACCAAACATCTTCCAAGGCGGTCTATCTTCAATACTGGAATACACAGGACCTACTTAGACCCTCCCAGAATACTGGTTGTATTATCCTCATTTTTCACGGCACTTGGAGGGTCTAGTACATACTTAAATACTTCATGCAGCTGTGCCCCATGATCATCTTGCCGAGGTACGTGTGGCTGCCATACAGTGTCAAGGCCTCATCCCAGAGGCTAAGTGTAAAGCGTTAAACCCACGGTTTCTGAAGCATCAATATGCTAAATATATCGAAAAACACATGGCCAGAGCATATAATACATCAATCCGTAAGGCCTAATTCGGCAATGCAACTGCCACCTCTCATCCGGTGTTCATCAGTTTGAGCGCCACTATTCTTCATAAGATCTTGGCTTATATTGGGCTCCTTGTCTGTGCTGATTATACTATGGTAGATGGAGATAAACTGAGAAGTGTTCCGTCCTAACTCGCAATATCATCGACGTCAGCTGCCGTTTGCCAAGGAACAGGTTTGCCGCTCTTAAGCTTGATCTCCTGCACAACATATCTGGAAAGCTCAGATTGCAACCTGCAATATCCCTCCGGTAATGCTGTCCTTGGGTTACTCCTTCCTTGAACCGTGCAAGGTACCAAGTCTGAAATGCCACTTTAAACATCTTTAAACTGCATTGCCTTGATGTTGGCAGAAATGTTTGAACTAATATGGCAGCTTGATGAGTCTCAAACTTGGAAAACATGGGAGGTGCTGTGAAGTTCATATCACTCAGGCGAGCAATGGTGAGTACTGACTCACGTCAAGTCCTCCAAGGTGCGCTTGATCACCTTCTCCTCGATCTCCTTGCCGCGTCGATGGTAGATGATCACGGATCCCTGCTGAAACAATTCTGGCACTTTTTCTTGCAAGTGTTCACTTTAATTTTGGGCCATTAAGCTATGATTTGGTCCCCAGCAGCCTCAACGTGCTCGCATCTCATGTGGCTGCTTCAGAGCATCAGCAGTTGAGAAAAAACATGCTATATAATCCAGTGGGTCCTGACTTCAAAACGCGGTTTTGGACTGTCATATACCTTGCACTGTACCAATCCCCAAAGTGCCAGGATGGAAGGCTGGGGTCCTTGTTCATGTCAGCCATGCTAGGAGCAGTCATCTCTGGGCCATTGTAGCCAGCGCACTCCTGGCCACCAACAAACAGTCAAGTCCTTGTCTGGCTGCGACAACAAATCGTGAACTATACCGCTATCACAATTACCACAACCACCTCAAACACCCCCACCCCAACCCCCACCACCACCACCACCTGCGAGAATTATCACCCCAGAAGAGTAGATAATTGCAACTGAGAATGTGGACAACTCTGCTTGACAACTCACGCCCTTTTTGTCTCACTGTGCTAGCAGAATTTACGCCTCCTAATCTTGAGCCAACATGTTGTTGGCGGAATGCTGATCTCATTGATCAAAGGAAGCACGATGCGGCTGAGCATGTTCACAATGCTGTGGCAACAGGGAGAGCTGAAAGCTTGGTTGCGGTCAAATTCTCTAATTGTTTCCAAACTCACATTCGGTTCAGACGTCATGTCTGCTTACTCTAGTTCGGAAAAAAACTCTTGCAAATTTGCACGGCTCTCAAATTGGAAATGTGATCAAAAGCGGTTCAAAAACTTCGATCTCACAGATTGCTTGGACCCAGGAAACGCAAGACAATAGGAGATCATCAGGATGTTCAAAAAAGTCTCAACCGTGGAAACGTCGCAAAACGATTTCTGAGAAGCTTCAAACTCATAAGCTGTACCGCAGCTGATTATAAATTCCTCTTTCGCAAGTCTAAATGTTTCTCCAAAATTGAAATCACTGTGTGAATTCCGCGTTCGAAATCTCAATGCTCTGTCAAAGATTGAAATCACTGTTCCGCGTTCGAAATCTGAACGCGCTGTCAGGAAAGTTGGAAATCAAGCTCTAAACTGCATACGACTTGCTCAAATCGCACAAAACGTGTCACATGCTATGCAGCAAAAGACACTTTCACAAATCTCTGAAATCACTTGAAAAATTCGGAGAAAATTATTCCAAGCTGGCAATGCAAGCTGAATGGCATAGGATGAGTTTACAGCATCATCAAGCAAGTTCAGCTTACTGTCTTGGAGGAGGTTGTAAAGAGTTTTGAGGTGTTCGGAGGAGCGCTCAAAGGGATTGATGGCATGCTGAAAAAAAGCAAATCTCTAGATCCAAGTGTCATACTTAAATGGCTGTCGCTTTGCTCACGCATGTGGGTATGATTTGATATAGTATCACGTGAAGTCAAATAGACTTGAAGACTTTGCTAAAAGCAAGTTTGTTTTTTTTGTTTTGTTGGGGCAACATTTGCTCGTAGCTTGCAGCAAGTGATTAGTGATTGGTTGAGAGTCCGCCAGCGACCAAACAATGAATACGCATCGAAAGAGGTGTATGACATTCGCACCCCCTTTCGCTGGCTGAATCTCAATTGCATGGCCCATCGGCTCATCATCTCGCTGAAAATCGCACGTCCAGGCCTGATCGGGCTCTGGCAGCTAGCTTGGCATCTCTGTTTTTTTTTTTTTGGAGCTTATCCCAGGCAGGAAAGAATGGAGAAAACAACGACGGTTCAAACTGGGTTCTCAAGCAGTTTCTTCATGGAATATCGGATTTCTGTCATGCCAGGCTCGAAAAACCGGTATGCTGGGAGTGTGGACTTGGCCATGTCCTTGCCAATGTAAACATCTCGATAGGCCTGAGCGATGATGCTACACATCGAAGCAGGATAATGGCTTACTTTGTCCCAATTGACTGCATTGAATGCAACGTGACTTTCACAATTGCACTCTGTGTGATTTGCCAACGATCTGGCTAAACTTGGATGGGTTCCCAACCACAAGAAAATCTTTCCAACCTTAGGATCTGTTTCAGGAAAACTGCAAAGCCGAGGAAACTGTGCATAGATATGGCGACCTACTTTCACAAAGAAATCTGCCATGAACTTACTGTTCCAATACCTATTTCTCTTGGGTAGCTCGAAAGTGAACTCATCTGCTGCAACGGCGAGGCTTTGGCTCAGTTTCAAAATTTGTTCCAACTCAGAAACTTGCGTTGATTCAGTGGGCTCGGCATCTGCTGGGATATATTCAGTCGTGTCTGAATTTCCTGAAGGCTGAAGGGAGAAATGCACATAAACAGGCTTACCTTTCTTTGAAAATCGCTGCACAAGATCACTGAGCTGGGCATGAAACATTGTTAAATCTGCCCTTGTGGAAACTCGGACGACTGCCATTTGAATGTCTCCACAAAAACTGGCTTGAATCGACTCGGTTAAATTGCTGTTCACACCGCAACATATTTCCAAGAAGATCCCTGAAAACTTACTAGGCGACAATTCCGGTAAATTGGCTTCTTGTGTTTCTAAGATCAAGCTCAATGGTTGTGAAGCAAACTGTGATGGATCTGATTTCTGAGCGTCTGGCACAAAGACTGTGGAAGCAAGCACGTGCTCTTCATCTTGGGAGTTCGACTCCAAAGACTGAACATTCACTGACTCCGGCCTACCCCCATACAAAATGCTTTGGATTTGATTCGTCTTTCCTTTCTTCTTTTTGGCTGTCCGCTTTGTTTGGGATTCAGATTGTTGGTCTGCCAGTTTGGCTGGAAGTTCTGCTGATTCAATGAATCCCATTGATGTCCTGAATTTCAAAAACAGCTTTATTCCTAAACACTTGGTCAAAATATCTGCAATTTGCTGTGAACCCTCGACCCATGTGAGAATGATGGTTCTTCTTCGGACCATCTCTTGGCAGAAACAAATTCTCAACTCAACATGGCGACTGCGTCTTTGGAGCCCTGGTGAGGTCAGGACTCGGATGGCTGCTTGGGAATCACAACGGACTTCCACCTCAATGGCTGTGGCATGTTCAAGGTCTTCATCAACTAATCCAAAAATCAGGGAGTTTGCAAGACTGTGTATTCGATCTGAAGCTTGAAAACTTTCATGGATGTTGGTCACATGCGCGTGAGTTTCTAGAAAAAGATGCTCAGGGATACGCTTGATTCCCATGCTCTCTTGAAAGGATTCAGCTAATGCTGACAGTTCTGACTCGCAACTTGAAAGTGCGACCACTTGTTGCAATCTTGTGAAAGCTTTGATGATGGACCCGCGATAAAAAACACACGCGCCAGAAATTGATCTAGGCTTGAGAAAGCGCATTGGGGCCCAGCTGGCATCACAGTAGATTACCAAGCGTTGCGCTTCTTGTTCCTCGATGGTTGCTTCGGGAGATGGGAATCTCTGGTAAATGCCTCTTTGGCTTTTCATGAATTTCAACACTGATCTCAAAGCCTTTTCATGGCGATCTTGCGGTGTGGCCATGCCTGTGGCTAGCAAAGCTATGTATACATTGATGAAAACATATGTTTGGGACATCCAGGACAGTTGCCTAAGGCTGCTCTGTACCGCATGGCCGCATCTGGGGATAATTCATCAGACTTGGAACTGTCTTCAAGTACCGGTCGAAGATCTGGAGGATTTGTACTGGCAGTGCTGATGCTGTAGGCCTCAAACATACCATCTAAATAGTTTTCATCCAGACTGATGGTAATCTCTTTGCTGTTGGATTTTCTTTCGATGTTGCGGCCAAGAAAACGCAAACTGCCACCCCCTTCAAAACTTCGCTCTATAAGCCCCGTGCGTTTTACTTTTAGGTGTAGGGCCAAATGGTCTTGAACGGCAACTGCAAATACCTTACTCGGGGCAAACACGAGCAGATCATCAACGTATGCAACTACTTGCACCCATGCCTTTCCATGCCCTTTGACTGAAACCTCTCCAGAAAAAACAGTTGTTTCAATCAAAGACGGTTTGATTCCTAACTCTTGCATCAAGTGGCTTAAGTGTTCTACCCAAGCCAAACCGCTTGTTCTCAAGCCATTTATGGCCTTGAATGCTTCGAGGAATATCGGGCTACCATCTGGAAACTGCATAGTATTTGGTGGCATCTTCAGAATGACTTTGATGGGTTTGCCAGGACGCCGGCCTAGAGGAGAAGCCATGAATGCAGCACTGATGTCCAGGCCTAGAATCACCAGGTCCAGGACTGCTGCTTCTGCAATGAGGATTCTCAAAGATTCAATGCTGGAAGTAGGCGAAGAAACCATGAGGTCACGGGCAGAACTCTTTCCTTTTGCCATTTCCCGTGCAACTAGTCGCATGCGAACATTCAAGGGATCTTTCTCAACACAAACCCATCGGCAAGTGATTATACTAATCTGCCATTGCTTGGCAAGACGCTGGGCTTCCTGCTCATGGATTGGTCTGCCAACCTTCTGACTGGTCATGGAATCGATTTCAGTGCGCATCCCTGCATACGCAAGGTCTTTGTCGAGATATTGGCCATTGGCGTCACTGATGACATATCCAGGAAACAAAAGTAAAATTTCTTCCCCACAAAGGTTTGCCTTGCTGCTCTTCACGAAAGGTAGCTCCAGAGGGGCTACCTTGAGTTTTACTTTACGAAGTAAAGGGGAGGGCGGCCAGCCCCGTTACCTGATTCTTCAGGAGATTGCTAGTCATTTTAGTAACCCCCCCCCCCTTCCACACCTCCCACGCACCCTAAGAGCAGATTCAAAACATTGTAATTTACAGTATTTTTGTTCTTTTCGGATCAAGAAACCACATTTTGCTACATGGTGAAACCTCCGTAAATACCAGTGTTTTTGCTAGGTGCTGGCCAAAAAAACACTGTAAATACCGTGCTTTTTACTACCAGAGGCAAAAAACATCGTAAATACCGTGGTTTTGGGCTTCCGACCCGCCAAAAACATTGGTATTTACGGTGTTTTTTGCTCCGAGAGTTGCAAAAACATGCGAAAACACCACCGATTTGACGATTTTCGGCCACTACGGAACCGAGCAAAAACGCTGCAGGGGTAACACCAACACCAACAACAACAACACCAACAGCAACAGCAACAACAACGACGACAACAACAACAACAACAACAACACCAACACACAACGCACAATGCACAACGCACAACGCACAATGCACAACGCAAAACGCACAACGCACAACGCACAACACACAACACACAAAACACACAACACACACACACAACACACACAACACACACAACACACACAACAACACACAACAACACACAACAACACACACACAACCACACACAACAACACACACACACAAAACAACACACAACAACACACCACAACACACAACAACACACAACAACACACAACAACACACAACAACACACAACAACACACAACAACACACAACAACACACAACAACACACAACAACACAAAAACACACAACAACACACAACAACACACAACAACACACAACAACACACAACAACACACAACAACACACAACAACACACAACAACCCACAACAACACAACAACACACAACAACACACAACAACACACAACAACACACAACAACACACAACAACACACAACAACACACAACAACACACAACAACACACAACACCACACAACAACACACAACACCACACAACAACACACAACAACACACAACAACACACAACAACACACAACAACACACAACAACACACAACAACACACAACAACACACAACAACACACAACAACACACAACAACACACAACAACACACAACAACACACACACAACAACACTCAACAACACACAACAACACACAACAACACACAACAACAACAACAACATCATCATCAACAACAACAACAACACCATCAACAGCAGCAGCAGCAACAACAGCAACAGCAACAGCAACAACAACAACAACAACACGAACACGAACAATACCAACACCAACAACACGACCAACAACACCAACACCGCCAACAAACCCAACCACACCAACAACACTAACAACACTAACAACACCAGAAACACTACCACCACCAACACCAACAACACCAATACCAACAACACCAACAACACCAACACCACCAGCACCACCAACACCACCAACACCACAACCACCACCAACCCCAACCACATCGCCGAATCCTTTCAGTCGCTTTTACCAGACTCCCCTTCATATTTTTGGAAAGAAAATGGCCGCGTCGCTTTTACCAGACTCCACTTTATGTATTTTTCCCTCCCCTCTCCCCTTCATTTTTTCTTCGGTTCCTTTCTTGCTTACCTACCTTTCGTGTTCCCCCTCTCAAGTGGGTTTCACTCCGCGGAACTGATAAACCGATTGCAACATGCCAATGTGACGCTCTTCTAAATACGAAAGCTCAAAGTTATCCAAGGCTGTTACCAAATCTAACTCCATAGCTTCCGTGGCTGTAGGTTCGCCTCCAGCAGCTGCAAATTCACTTAGGTCTACCATTCCGTCAGCAGAGTCGTCTACTTCCATGTCATGGATGACTTCTGGCTCGTCCAACGCCTTTGGAGAACTGGGTGCAAGGCTGGGCGAATATGGAACATCATGTGGATTCTCATCGAGATGTTGACCCCCTTCAACTGGGAGACTTTCTGGTATGGGTTGATTCTTTGGAAGATCAAACGAAACTCGTTTCTCTCTGTTTGCTGGAAAGTCTGGAAACCTCTGCTGGATGGGTTCATCAGCTTCACCCAGGCCTGGCGGTGGCTTCTGCTTGCCACTCAAACGTCGCACCTGGCTGCCATCGGCTGCCAAAACAGGACCCTGAGACATATTGAGATCAGACATGGGATCTGATCGTCTCCTCAATCACTCAATATATCTGTCTATACATTTTCTATTGTGCTTCAGTCCGTGGAAACTCTGATGGCGCGCACAAACACTACAACCTTTAGTACGTCCATGCTCATGAATCCAGGATGAAGGAACATTCTTGACGTTTGAATATTCCACAGGCTCGATAATCCTAGAGGGCAGAGGTTCAGACATCTTTGCGGAGAGATCTTCAATGGAAACATCAGGCTGCATCCGGTCGAAAAAATGCAAAACAGATGGAGACAAGGAGACGTCCCACTCCAATGGGGAAACAATCTTAAAGCTCTTGCAAACGAAGAAACGTTCTTGCCCTCCAATGACAGTACAAACGACATCCCCCAATGAGTTGAACTCAGGTCGCAAATACGTTGCCTTCTCAAATCGGGAAATGCAATCTTTCTTCAAGCTAGCTGGCACCTCTGCAAGGACAAGACCGCCAAACATGGTTGTTTTCCGGGTCGTCTCCCGACCAAGTGCAAGTGACTTTGGACTTTGTTTTGTATCTAAGTAACATGAAAAATAATTGGAGCAATGACATAAATATGCCAAAGCGGCATTCACAGCTGTCTGATTCCTGACGCAAACATCACAGCCATTCTCACGCAGGTCTTGCCGAAGAGTGTTGAACGCATCTTTAATGGCTCGGACTCCAGCCTCTGCTCCACCAATGGTCTGGTGACCTTGCGGCGGCGCTTTGACAAATGAAGCTGGCCTGTGGTTGATGGCACCTTTCATGAAACTTGAAACAGCTTCTTCTGCGTCCGTGATAATTTCAATTGGCTCGGGGCATTCTGTGGACATATTGAATTCGCCAAGCCAGGCCTGTATCCATCGGTGCGACAAACGAATGTCCGACTGGACAGGGGCCACGCCTTTCATTCCAGTGGTCAAATCTACCATGATTAGATACTTGAAAGACTCTTTGTTTGCTTTATCCAAGTTCAAGAAGAAAAAATCACATGCCATCTCACTGCTCAACACCGACTTCTTCTTTCTTCTGTGGTGAGTCGTGGACTTGGCTGCTTGGCAAGAAAGGCAATCTGCATGGAATGGAAAATGGCCTTGACGGCGGTGTTGTTCAAGCTTGGATTTATTCAAGTCTCGTTTTAGCAATACAGCTGGATGCTCTGAAGACTCTTCTGAAGGAATGGATGCAAATCCTGTGTTTGTGTCTACAATCATATTGGGCTCATAATCAAAAGGCTCGCTCGAATCCGGAACAGAGTTAGGCTCCACACTGAGGCTTTCACGGTATGGAGATTCACTATCGGAAACGGGCCTACTACTAACATATGCTGGGCTAGAAGAGGATGCAGCAGCGGGGTCAAGTTCTTTCAATGAAACATCTGGCTGTCTCTTGGTTGTCATCAACATGGATTTGTCAGTTTCGCTCAAATGCTCAACCGTGTTCACCGGACCATCATGGATTTTCCGACGGCTCCAAAATGTCTTCTGCAAATCGCGATCATCGGAGAAGTCCATGACCGTCTCAACTTCGTGAAAAATCCATGGCACATTCTGCCATGTCACCAAGTCCAAATTGTATCCTCCAAAGCACACTTCCAATTCACTTCCGGAACTGCTTAATGACCAACCCTTTCGCAGCAAGCTGCCCACTGACAAAACATTATTGGGAACATCTGCTACAAAAGCTGAAACTAAGCACTCTTTCAACATGGTGTCTGAAGGATCTTCTCTGGACGTCAAGCGGAAAAATGCTTTCAAGCAAACAAGGGAAGTTGGATGAATTGTCTCACCGCTTGCCGATGAAAACCCAGGGCCGGTTGCTGGTCCCAGCACTTGATTCTTTACTACTTCATAGTGTTTCAGGAAGCGAGAACTCACAACAGAGGCTGATGCTCCTGAATCAATGAGCCACCAGTGCAAATCTGATGGGACATCTGGCATCATTGGCATGAAAACTGCAGCTGACATGGTACAAACATGCTTGGTTTTACTCCACAAATCTGATGGGTTTCCAAAACATGAAAAATCAAAATCAGAAGAAAACTGTTCCTCCATGAGAAATGATCCGTGGACCAAATCGAACTGCTCTTCTGTGATCTGCTCTCGCTCAAACTGCACGATCGTGTCTTCAAACCAAGACTGAGTAGGCAAAATGGGATTCAAAGGGGCTGCTGCTTGCTTCGCAGCTGACGCACGGCTGCCATCTCCATTGGAACCCTGACTTTCAGCTGGACCATTGGTAGGCCACGATTCGCCTTCAGGCTGCTCAAGCATTTCATTGACTTTCTTACCTTTGGATCCTTTGCCTTTTCCTTTGTTCTGAGGACCTGTGCTGGAACCTTTCTCTTCACCAGATCCCTTTCCATCTTTCTTTGGAGCGGGCTTCCCTTCAAGCGGCTTGCCATCCTTGTCTTTCTTGGCATGACAATTTGAAGAGAAATGGCCTGTGCGACCACATCGGAAACACGTGGCATTCCTTTCCTTCTCTGACTTTTCACCATTGCCCTTAGCTGCACCTTTATTTGAATCTTTTGCTTTCCCCTTTCCTTTCTTACCATCTTTGCTTTTGCCCTTTCCTTTCGGCTTGTCATTCGTGTCAAACATTCCATGCATGTAGGTGGCAGAACTGCTGCCTGCAATCTCTGTCCAAGTTCTCTGGTTGGCTTCGTACAACAAAGCGGCATTTTTCATTTGCACATAGTCATGGCTTGGGCTATGCATGACAACATATTCCCTCACACCAACAGGCAAGGATTTGATGAGGACCATCACCAAATCACTAGGGAGCAGGGCCAAATCGGAAGCTGGTACATTCGAGGGCAACATCCGAGCAAGCTTGTTGTACCGGCTCTCCTCGAACTCAATTTGCTTGATTACCTCTGTCACTGTTTGAGCTTTGAAAGTTCGGCCAAGCAAAGATGTGCGGAAATGCATCAACTCAGCACGAGTCTTGATCATGTATTCTTGGACAATCCTTCGCAAAGCCTCATACCCGTTCTTATCTCCAGGGCCTTCTACATAAGCAAGCAGAATGATTTTGGCTCGCGGAGTCATCTGGAAGGTCTGGCGAAGCATTGCCATGAGCCTGGAGCTTCGGGAAATCTGGTCAGTTGACAAATCTTTCTTGTCAATTGGCAGCGGAGAAGTCGCAGAAAACTTCACTTCTGTGCAAAATGGCTCTGAAATCAAAGATAGCCAATTGCAAAATGAATCGGGCCACTGTTCCATGCCCAAAATCTCCTCCATTCGGCTTTTCCACCGATTCGACTCGACCACAGGCATGCTAGGCAGCCACTTGTCGCTTCTCTGCAGCGCATCTAGCTGTGTGGATCCAGGAACTTTAGGACCGCCGGCATTTGACTGGCCGCCCAAGGGGATCTCCGTACCATCGGGTAAGACAATTTTTACCCCATGTCCAGTGCTTGAGCTCGCATTCACTGCAGTATTTGTCATCGCCGATGCAAGTCCACCTGCACCTTGCTGAGCATTCACTGGCAATTGGATGGGCGGGTCTTGTCCAGAAGTAAAAGGACTGGCTTCTCCCATGGCACCGAAGCGATCCTCATTGGCAGCCGCCACTGACTGAGAAGCACTTGGAGGGATTGGCACTCTTTGGGCTCGTATATCATTCAGCTCATGCTGCTGACGCTCAAGGGTGTCAACAAGAGTTTTCTGGTGACCTGCAAGTTCTCGAACTGCCTTGCCAACTTCCGCTTGTAAAGTGTCCATGCTCATTCGGACTCGATTGAGTTGCTCCTCGAAGACAAAGGGGACGGAGGCGTTTGCACTTCCAGGGGCATATCCGGTTGCTGCAGGCAAAGAAACTCCTCTTCTCGTTTGAGAACGGCCTCTCGGTGACCTGTCTCTGGCCGGCTGCTCCATGGCTGCAAATCAGATTCTGCTAGATGTAGGTTCCAAGATCTCTTGTCAAGATCAGTTGTCTGCTGTCAATCCTGAACCCTGGGAAAACCTAGGAGAAGACCAATTCAAGGGGGTTCCTAGGAGAACACTGGCTCTCGCTACCATGCGAGAATTATCACCCCAGAAGAGTAGATAATTGCAACTGAGAATGTGGACAACTCTGCTTGACAACTCACGCCCTTTTTGTCTCACTGTGCTAGCAGAATTTACGCCTCCTAATCTTGAGCCAACATGTTGTTGGCGGAATGCTGATCTCAAAGGAAGCACGATGCGGCTGAGCATGTTCACAATGCTGTGGCAACAGGGAGAGCTGAAAGCTTGGTTGCGGTCAAATTCTCTAATTGTTTCCAAACTCACATTCGGTTCAGACGTCATGTCTGCTTACTCTAGTTCGGAAAAAAAACTCTTGCAAATTTGCACGGCTCTCAAATTGGAAATGTGATCAAAAGCGGTTCAAAAACTTCGATCTCACAGATTGCTTGGACCCAGGAAACGCAAGACAATAGGAGATCATCAGGATGTTCAAAAAAATCTCAACCGTGGAAACGTCGCAAAACGATTTCTGAGAAGCTTCAAACTCATAAGCTGTACCGCAGCTGATTATAAATTCCTCTTTCGCACGTCTAAATGTTTCTCCAAAATTGAAATCACTGTTCCGCGTTCGAAATCTGAACGCGCTGTCAGGAAAGTTGGAAATCAAGCTCTAAACTGCATACGACTTGCTCAAATCGCACAAAACGTGTCACATGCTATGCAGCAAAAGACACTTTCACAAATCTCTGAAATCACTTGAAAAACTGGGAGAAAATTATTCCAAGCTGGCAATGCAAGCTGAATGGCACAGGATGAGTTTACAGCATCATCAAGCAAGTTCAGCTTACTGTCTTGGAGGAGGTTGTAAAGAGTTTTGAGGTGTTCGGAGGAGCGCTCAAAGGGATTGATGGCACGCTGAGAACAAGCAAATCTCTAGATCCAAGTGTCATACTTAGATGGCTGTCGCTTTGCTCACGCACGTGGGTATGATTTGATATAGTATCACGTGAAGTCAAATAGACTTGAAGACTTTGCTAAAAGCAAGTTTGTTTCGATGTTTTGTTGGGGCAACATTTGCTTGTAGCTTGTAGCAAGTGATTAGTGATTGGCTGAGAGTCCGCCAGCGACCAAACAATGAATACGCATCGAAAGAGGTGTATGACATTCGCACCACCACCACCACCACCACCACCACCACGACCACCACCACCACCACCACCACCACCACCACCACTCCTGCTTCTGCTTATTCTGCTGCTTCTACCATTTCTACTTTTTTACATGTCTGCAAGTTCTTCTAAATCCAATTCTTTTTTGCATCTCCTTTACTTCTTCTACTTCTATTCTACTTCTTCTACTTCCTCGTTTTCGCTTATGTCTACTACATTCTACTACCATTTCTATTTCCATTATCTTCCACTTCTATTTTTACTTTTTAGTTCTACTTCTACTTTGAACTCTACGTCTTTTTCTGCCTCTATATAATATACCCTTTCTTCCGTTCGTACAACTGCCATTCCACTCATAGTTTAACATGTTTTACTTTCTCTTCTACTGTTTCGTTTCTACTTTCTACTCTACTTCAATTTCTTCTGCTTTTATGGCTGCCTTTACTGCAGCTAGCTTCAACTATGTGCCAAAACATTTCATCGTCAGAGTCCATATCTACATGTGGCAAGTTTGTCTTAGGGTTGGGATCTGTTGGGGTGTGTTTTTCCAATGGCAGAGAAGGGGGTTGGCATTTGTCGCGTGCTGCCATCATGAAAAACATGCCTCGTGTTTTCCTCCGGTAGTCAACATCCAAGGAGCACACCGTTGCCGAATTTATTGAATTCTGTGTCAGCGGGCGCACGGACAAGTCGGGCGAGTGGACTTCCAAGGGCGTCGGCAAGTACTTGGAGGGTGGCAAGGAGGCTGGCGGTCAATTGGTGGACCAACGTTTTTGCCCCCGTATTGTGGAAGGTGAGCTTCGCTACAATCTGATTGGTGACTCTTTGATTGGAGTCATTCACAAGAAGCCGAAGGAGGGAGGAATCTCTGCAGTTGGTGGAGCCGGTTCTATCTACACCTTCTACGGGCCAGACGAACCACTTTTCGCAAGCTTGACCGAAAATTTCTTGAAGAAAGACTTGCCTCACGTCATGCCTTCCCTGGACTTGGCAGAGGAGCCTTTGCCACTTTGGTGGACAACTGACTTCATCAACGCCTCGCCTCCAGGAACAAAGGTCGAGGAAGAGAAGTGGATTGTGGGCGAGTTTAATTGCTCTTGCGTAGGGATCTCCCGTTGCTTGGCTGCCTACTGCAAGGACGACACTCCCAACGCCTGCTGGGATGACATTTCGGAGGAAGACAAGGCAGAGGCCAGGTGGGATGGCCTATAGGAGTGAGTTCGGTGAGTTCCGGAAACCTTCCTTTCCAGTAGATTCGAATCGAACATGCTTCAAGTTAGGGCACGTGTCCTGCACTGACTTTTATAAGTTCGATCATCGTCTGCAAAGAGCATTTGCAGCCTGTAGGGCTATAGGGACATTGATGATTGTTAATCTAGTCTATGGGTCCTGGTCTTCCAAAAGGTTGGCACCTTCTACAGGATTTTCCTGATGGATAGTCCTTCCACTAAAATTTTGGGACCAATTGGAATGCTCCTCCCACAAAGTGTCTTAGGCCAAGAAGATGGGCGACCTGATGGGAGAGAAAGCCTTGGCAATCCTCTCGAAGTGAGTGTAGACAAGCCAAATTCATAGGCACTGCAAGCCTTTTGTTTCATCTGCATGCGTGTTTCCAGAGGCCGCCATGGACGGTGACAGTTGACAAGTGTTGACGTTGATCGACGTTTTCCATGTGGGAGGGGTTCCGCTGTGAACCTTCTGAATTGTCATCTATTTGCTTCTGGGAACACAATCGCGTGCGCTGTCTCTTGAACTTCTTGAATTTCCTGCGCTGAAGGTGGGGGACCAAAGACGCCAGGTTGGACCAATAGTTTCGACCGTGGCCCAAAAAGGATCCGCGCTGCACTGACCGCCGCGCAATGGACGCGGCCCCCAGATGCTTTGTTCTACACATGCACACAGACACGCATATTTTACATATATATCTTTTATGTTTGTTTTATTCTTATACTCATATTATGTACGAGCTGTTTCAGCGACAAATGTGATCTGAGTTGACGCATTTTTTTTTTGAACCCAGAGGATCCAAAAATTACGTTACATGGTTCAAGCCCTGGAATCTTGAGATCACTGAAATATTTGGATTCCATGCCCGGCACGTCCAAACTATCAACACAATCTCCTGAGGCATCGACATCTCCCATCCGGAGATGGCCAAGCTCGTGCCAAACGACTACGACCGGATTCGAGACGGTGCTGAGGTCGAAGTGATCAACTCTGCGATCCTTGGACAAAGAAGGGATGCACCAAGGATCCTTTGAGTGGAACAGTCAGAAAGGAACAACGTTTGCGAACACTGAAGAGTAGGCTTTGGTGAAAGGAATGAATAGAATCTTTGACTTTCGCTCCTGACGAGCTGAAAACAGTTTATATACATGCTTGCCACATTTTGCAAGAAATATATGTATATATATAAATGATTATACGTCTGTTTATTCATGTAAGAACATGCGCATAAAATTACATGACAATATGTATATGCATACATGTGCATGACGTAAGTAGAGGCGGCCTATGCATGTACATCTTTTCACCCACGCAAGATCAATATCAATATATATATATATATATATATATGTATTTGTGCATGTGATATTCTTTGTTTATTTCAGGTATCTGTGGGTTTGGATTCATTCCAAAAACTGAATTTTGAGGCGTCTGCGTGGGAGACTAAAAACAGGTGCTGTGTATGCATGAATGTAGTTTCATGATGTTTCATGGAAGACATTGCTCTAATATAATGCAGTGTACTGCAATGTATTGCGTTGTAATGCAGCACAGCGTCATGTAATGCAATGTGATGTATGTATGTTTGTCTGTCTGTTGGCGTGTTTGTTTGCCTGTCTGTTTGCATGGATGGAGGGATGGATGTGTGTATGAATGTACGGATGGATTGGTGGATGGATGTATGTATCTATGTATGTGATGTATGCAATGTACACAAGCTATGTAATGTCTACATTGCATATAAAGTGTGCGATGTATGCAATGTGTGTAATGCATGGAGCGTGGCTAATATGTGTAATGTGTGGAATGTTTGCAACATGTGTAACGTATCTCGTGCATGTCATGTATGTCATGCATGCAATGTATTTCCTCCATGTACTGTAGTGAAAAGATGACATGTATGCAATGCATGGAATGTATGTAAGGTATGTCAGATATGTTATGTAGTGTCATGCATTGCAATACAATGTGTTGCTACGTAATGCAGCGCAATGCAATGCAATGTATGTAACGTATGTTATGTGACTACATATGTCGTGTAATTATGTCTTGCATGTAATGCATGGAACCCAAGTCACGTATGTCATGTAGGCCATGTAAGTCACCAAGCGATGTATTGACTGCAACTCGTCATGCAGGTAGATTGATGTATGTAATGCATGGGCAATATGTACTGTATTGAATGTGTGTCTTGTTTGCAATGCATGCAATGCATGTACTGTATGCTTTGTACTGTATGTAAGGTAAGTAAGGTGTGTAATGGGTAATGTATGTATGCATACACTGCATGTCTGCATGCATGGATGGATGCATGCGTGTGTATTTATGTAATGTAATGCAATGTAACGTAACGTAACGCAACGTAATGTAATGGAACGTATGTATGTACGTATGTACGTGCGTATGTGGGTATGTTTGTATGCTTGTATGTCCGTATGTATGTGTGTATGTGTGTATGCATCTATCAGATGTATCTGTGTATCTATGTATGCATTTATGTATGCATGTATGTATCCATGTATCTGTGTATCTATACATGTATGTATCTATGTATTTATACGTATATTTATGTATCTATGTATCTATGTATCTGTGTATCTGTACATGTATGTATCTACGTATTTATATATTTATGTATCTTTGTATCTATGTATGGATGTATGTATGTATGTTCATATGTATGTATGTGTTTGTCCGTATTTCTGTATGTTTGTAGCCGTAGATGTTTTTTTGCATGTATGGCTGATTATGGCTGTAGGTTGAGTTTCGGACACACACGCGCACAGTCAGAGGTGCAGTTTATGTTTACAAAACATGTAAATATGCAACAGGTTCCCCCACAGACTCGCACAGACACATACATACTACACACATTCAACAATATACGTTCATGTGTCCAATGTGCTATGTTGTAGACGAATCAACCTATTCGGATTTCTGTAATGTGGACATGGGCAAATTTCCCAGTCTCATGCTCGACATCCCAAGGACCCAGCCGGACAAGACAGCCCCATTGGGTGTGAAACTCACATCGCCTCCCAAGGCCTTTCGGGAATTTGGTTCTCCAATGATTTCTTGTTATGGCACATCAGATTCTATGGAATTCGTACTTTGCGGTTGCTCTGCACATTTATGAATTAATTTAGGAACTGATCAGCAAATGACTGTCATGGCAACAATTTCATTGAATTTCATTGGCAAAAGGCAACTGGATCACTTTGCGCTTCGCAGGTGAATTTTGCGGAGGGCTACATCTACCGTTTGGATCGTTTGGCCAGCACCGATCAAACTCGACGGATGCTGGACGCTCTGAAAGTCATCCTGAAAAATCCGGTGGTTTGGCAGGGCATTTCAGCTCACCTGTTTTCATGATGTTGCGAGGTTTGTTTTTTGCAGCACCTGCAGAAACAGTTGCCCAAATGAACATGCAACAATATGCAACATACGTTTTTTGTTCTGGTTTGCAGTTAGCAATTAACAAAAATTGCATACTGAGCAGAATAGTAGCAATTTGGTTGTTCAAAACCTTGTTTGACTTCTCCAGAAAACGTTTAAAAAGAACTGTAGTGATGCCATGTTTTCATCAGCCGGACAATTCAGCTCAATTCAGGTGGTAGATCCGTCCCCGATGATTCCACATGAAATTTTACGGCAACTTGGCGGGGAATGGCGAGGAATGGTGGGGAGCATGATAGCCTTTCCGATATTGTGTTTTTGCCCATTAATTCACAGTATTCCATCGATCCCTGCTGGACTTGTAGGAAACCCAGTAGGAAACCCAGAAAACTCCCATACCACTGAAATGATGTGCTGGGTTGCGGGGAGATATTCCCAGTGCCCTCTAGATCCCATAAAGATATTGATTCATACTAGTACCATTGCAATTGGGCGTACTATTGGATGTTTCTGAGATTTCCTATGATTTCTGCAACATGGGGCAAGTGAGCAAGGGCAGCTAGGGACCAAAAAGAACAAGGTACAGTACGGTACGCCATCAAGTTTGAGGGTTTTGGTCCCTACCAAGTGACAAGCTTCTGCGCCATCATTAGTACCAACAACCAGACTTTTGACCTCCTGCTGTTTCCAAGGAAGTTGATTTGCAATCCAGTGGAGAAAACCTTGAAGCAGGCGGGTGTCAGTATGCAATCGACCAGGACCAGATAGCCAGATAGCCCCATTGCCACGCCGAAGACACCCTGCAGTGAGGTTCATGCAAAGGATTCATCCGCAGACAATCTTTGGAAGTGAGATATGGTGAGATACATTTCAAAGATGTCCAGGTCCCATTTCATCACAGTTCATCATTGTCTCATGCATGTTAATATTCCATCATAACTCATCATAACTCTATGTATATTATGTATTTCCATCATTTTTTCCATCATTTTTCCATCATATCTACATTGGTGCATTGGTGCATTGGTCAGGCGGGACTCCAAGACCTGCCTCTGGAATCTGTGGACTTCAGCGGAAGCAAACAGAAAAGCGAAGGCCTTGCAGCCTTCCAGCAGGAGGCGCCGGGCGCCGGCTGTGCGCTGGCCTGTGGAAAAAATGGTGATTATATGGTGATTGTATGGTGATTTAATTCTGTTTTCATGGTGATTTAGTGGTGATTTGATAGTTATGGTGATCAAATCAGTCATGTATCATCATGTATCCTGCTGTTTGCTGGGATTTCTGGGTCTTCACTTCAGTGTTTGCAAGGCGAAGCACGTTTACGCCCACCTTCTGAACAAGAGTCAAATTGATTCCTTAGCTGCTTGGTCCAAGAGTCGCTTTTCGTTCAAGGATTCTGGAATGCTGTTTTTGAACAGTGCAGCTGGATCATAAGTGTGCTTTTCAGCTGCGTGACTGTAGTATTTGCCCCAAAAAAATGCCAAAACAAACCGTAAGGTTGTATTTGGTCATATTTTGACTGATCATTTTTGCAGTTCTCCAGTCTTTTTGAATGATTTCAACCTCTGTATTTGGTATCATTTGGTGTTTTCTTCGCATCACCGTCGCCGCCCTGAGGTTTTATCCTCCACACGTCGTTTGACTTTGATCCAAGGGCCACCCGGAACCGGTAAGACCACGACCGCCGTTCAGATCGTCGCGGCAATGGTTCGGTGACGTCGGCAATGATTTTTTTGGGAGTCAGCCAGTGGGATAACTATGGTTATATATGTAATGTCAATGAAGATAACCAGTGGATTAACCATAGTTATCCCGATGGTATGTCAATGTGTCAGCCGCCTTTCATTATCAATGTCAGGCAGACGTTAACATACCGTTTTCGTGCTTGTTATTGACGTTCGCTTTGAAATGTACCAAGTTGATCCGGCAAAGCACTCCGAGTGTTTCTGTTGGTGTTCGCGGCTGTGGTGGAGTCAAATTTGGATCTATCAGCTGCAATTTTGGAAAGGCCATCAGTCAGTAAAAATCTCAGGTATGGCCTGGTAGATCTGCCAATTCTTGTGACAGCCGACAGTAACACTGCGGTGGACAATTTGGTGAAGGCCATTACGAATTTGCTGCGAGGGTGTTTTCGCAGAAACACTTTCTATTTTGCAAGCTGTATGAAGCTGAACAGATGAGCCAGGTTCACCGAGTATATTTGATGCAAAAAAGCTTGCTGTCTAACTGGTATTTCAGTCCATTTCATATTACGGACCTGGCACTGGTTTTGGACCTTTTTGCCGGGTCACCAGACGCTTCATCAGAGTCCTGGGCGCAGGGCATCGGCAAGACGGGAGTGAACATTGTGCGTGTTGGACGGCCTGAAGCCATCCGAGAAGACGTGAAATCCTACGCCCTGGATGGACGTTGGAAGGACAGCGAGAGGGATGATGGGCCTACCATGGCAGGGTTTTGCAAGAATGAACTTTGTTCCCATGTGTTCAGATGTGTTCAGTTTACAGCGTCAGTAGACAATGTAGACATGCCACACAATTCTCAGGACTTGAAAAAAGCAGAGGTCGTGTGCGCCACATGCATTGGAGCATCGGGTACAACCCTGGACAAGGTGGGATAGCAAGAGTTTTGCTTGAAAGAACACTATGTCGAGTCTAGTTGTTGCAGTAACTTCTACGATGAAGCACAGCCATTGGGTGTCAGTTGCCTTCATCTCTTGTGCTATTCACTCTGCCAGCTGTTTGCAAACAAATTATGGAGTGGTTGAGGTGCGTTTTCCAACAGTCATCGTGGATGAGTGTACGCAAGCTGCAGAAACTGCAGCTTTGGCCCCTTGGCGCTTGCTTTACTCTCCGCTTCCTCTCAGATCTGTCAAAATCTCCTGATGAACCTTTAATTAGATTATTAGATTAATAAGATCTGTAAGTAGAAGGTGAAACCATCATCCAGCATCCTATCTCCAGCTGCAGACCTCTGAGTTGGCAGTAGTTGGCATCACCTGAGGTTCCGATTGCCCGGGGATGCCAGCAAGCGATCCTTATTGGCGACCAATGTCAGTTGCCTCCCACGGCCACTTCGGCATGGTTTAGGTCGATTATGTCAGCATCTGCAGTCGAGGAGCAGATTTTGACGACATCCCAGGTGCTCTCCGATGTGGCAGAAACTGAGAACCTTGGAGAGTCCTTGTTCACACGTCTAGTTACCCAAGGGGTTAGGCCGGGCCCGCTGGCTGGTGGAATCATAGATATCATAGGTTGGTGGTGACAGAGCTACGGTACGAAAACCAGAATATGAATTGAAATGAATTGAATATGAAAGATTTGGATGCACTTCTAGTTGTTTGTGGTGACTCCCAGCTGCCTCAAAGTGTTCTCCATGGGTTGACATGTTTCAACTCTCTGCACGTTTCTAACGCCTTGATAGCGGCCTGGTGAGGCTCCTTGTCAATTCTTTGCAGATCATTTTTTGAAGGTCACACTTGCGCTGATTTCGTTTGATGGAACATATTGGAACATAAAATCAAGAAAACAGTTATTTGAATTGTTTGAAGAGGTCCTTTTCCGTTCCGTTGCCCCTCATGGTTCTAGAGAATGCACACTTTTTGTCAAAATCAGCCATTGACAGGCCTTGCCTCTTGGACACTCAATACCGTATGCATCCCTTGGTGGCAGAATTCGCTTCGGCCCCGTGGCCAAAGTCGTGCAACACAAATGCAGGACTCAGGAGCAAGTACAGCAAACCACTGTAGCACATTGTAGCACCATATCAAATTCGACAGCACAGAAACCACATAAAACATATTAAAACATCATGAACCGTACATGCTGTCTACTTGCTCCATGTTCCCACAATCAATCTTCCTCTTTCTTCATACTCTTAACTCCTGGCAATTCCTGGCATGTCTTTTGGCGGGAAGTCACCAAGTAAGTCCGAAACAAACTCAACAAATGTCTACGATGCAAATGAATGTCCGAACCAACCTTGAATTGATTCCAACATTCTCCAACTTTGCCACTGCCGAGGCAGCCTTCTACAACGGTCGGCTGCAAAACGGTGTATCTCACATTCATCGAAAACCACCTGAAGGTTTTCCCTGGCCACAAAGGCCAGCCCAGGGAGAGAGCTCCCGGCCATTTTTCAAAACTGAGATTTGCATAGATTTGCTGTACCAAAGTCACTATCAAACATATCAAACATTGAGGAAATCTCACATTTGACATCAACAATTGGAAATCCATATAATATATTTATATGATTATATAATTATGATTATGTAATTAACTCGATGAATCAGCACTTCTTTTTGGCCGTTTGTCCAATCTCCAAAATTGACCACGACCAGATTCCAGGCACATGCCGGTGGCCTTCATCAACCTGGAGAAGTGCGAAGAGAAACGCGAAGGATTGCCATGTGCAGATGGGGTGATGCATGGAACGGAAGGGCCTCGAATCCAAGTTGAAAGGTCTTACTGCTAGGAGAAAGGGTGGTTAGTATCGGTTAGTAGTTGTAGTAGTTATTGCATGCTGAGATATGAAGTTGACTCTTGTTACTCTTGTTGCGTCTTTATGGGTGTGCTGGCATGCTGCATGCCGGTGCTATCGAGTCTTGGAGCTTTGCAAAAATTGGGCACATCCCGTTGGGAGATGGTCACGATTTCTATGTGCCTAACAGTGAACATCATAATTCTTGGTACCTCCCTGCAGGACATGGCTCCTCCTACATCAATCCTGCAGAGGCCAGACTCTGACTCATTACAAGCTCAGAACTATACAGATGGATGCACAAGGCAAGAACAAACAAAGCTATGTTAATGTGAGCCTACCAGATGCAAGTGACACGTAATCATCTAGGATACTGAAAAGTCTGCAGATTCTTTTGCTCCCGTTTGAAACATAGATTTAATCTTCCTGCTGTTTCAATGAACTAGATGACATCTAGATGACATGACTGGCATGGGAAGTTCCGTCCTCAAGATTTTCAAGACTAGAATTCACGACTTAAAGATCGATTATTTGCGGTAGAACCAGCCTCACAAGGTACCACGGGTGCGAAAACCTGATGCAGCTACAACAGCATTGTTTTCTCTCTTTTTAGACTGCCTTGCAGGCAGAAAAGACGATGTGGGCACTTCTCGAAGTCACAAAGAATGGCAAGATCGGGCCGGAAGACGTTGGCATTGTGCGACTTGGTCGCAGCCTTGAGAAGCGATGAGTTGGACCATGTTGGACCTTTGTTTCGTGAAAATTTCCCAGTCATTCCCAGTCTAATGAAGGCATTGTGTCACTCTGGTGAAGATATTCTATAGAACTTGCCACGGACTGGGGATGATGGCAAACACCCCAGTTTTTGGCGGATGCCACGCGCAGGACGCCCTACAAGGGACAGGTGAGGCTTTTGAAAAAGTTGATTAACGAACGTCCCGGCCTTCAGAAGCAACTTGGCAAGATAAATTTGTTGTGCTTTCTGGTGACTTTGATCTTATTCCCTTTTGCTGCTGTTCAAGAGATGGTAATGGTAGGCTGCTTCTGCGGCTGTTGTTGCTGCTAAGTTTCTTGCAGTTGTCTTTGCTGGTGGTATCGGTGTTGGTATTGTTCTTGTGTGTGTGTGTTCTTGTTCTTGTTGTTGCTGTTGTTGATGCTGCAGTTGTCGCTTTTGTTCTTAGTGCTTGTGTGTTGTCTGATGTGTGTCTTTGCTAGGGTCCGTCCTTTGGACTGCATGTCGATACCTTGACAAGAAAATGCTATCTCAAAGTCTTATTGTCCAATTTTTATCAATTTTCCAATTCATTGATCCAGCATTGAATTCTGGTTTTTAGATCGTGCTGGTTGTGCGATCCATGTCTTGGACTGAGGTTCCGTAGTGGCCTTGAGGTGGAATCCGTTGATCGATTCCAGGGTCAAGAGAAAGAGGCCCCAGCTGGGTGCCGGCGGCAGCTGTTGAGGAACGGGCAATACTCAGACATATCAAGCCACGGGGCGTGGGTATGGACACTGGACGTTGGAACATGTTGGAACTATTATATATATAATTATATATAGATGGATGCAGTCAAGGCTTCAGAGAGGGCCAAAGATAATTAGCCGGGAATCTTGCTGTGGCAGATGAAAGACTGATGTGACTGAAACGCAACTAGCACTGTGCAGCTTTGAAGATCTTGGGTCAGATTGGAGCACCTGGATATTGCGAAGTGACGTTTTTATTTGAGCCTTTCTGACCAGGTCATCATTTTTTGTGCCGTCCGAAACAATCGCAGCTTGTCTATCAGTGGAGATCGCAATTTCAAAATCATTCCATTGTCAAGTTTCATTACAGACACTGATGGCTTTGTATGTTTATGAACATAATTATCACTCATCCAAACAGACAGTTAAGAAACGGACCCCCGGACTTCAAAGACACTCAAGTCGAAAGGAACTACAAAGCAAAGGAACGCAACAAGCTTCTGCCACGTTTTCCCCCAGTGACAACAACGTCACATCACATTGATTTGCTCCCGCCAAGGTGAGGGCAAGGTAGGCTTCTTGTGCGACTGGCGTCGGCTCAACGTCATGCTGACGCGTGCACGAATTGGCCTGATCGCTGGGGTCCCCATTGATTTTCGACAAGAGATTGGGGTGAATCCTTTGATGTGTGCTCCTTTGTACTGAGACCAGATGATGTTGTATAGTTAATATAATCATATTATCAAATTCGAGCATGGTTCGGGTCGACGGTATAGTAATATCGCTTCGTTGCATTGCTAAGGTCATCGGAAGTCGAAGTACGTTGATGTCAGATCCGCTGTGGCACGAGTGGTGACTTGGACTCACGCTGTGCTCCAGACCCCAAACAGATAAGAAACTGCTCCTGTACTACTGCAATATGATAATATGTATTAACAATTTAAGATATACCACTAGACAGTTGACGGTCTATAATAATAATGTACAATATTATGAATCATGCCACGATTGTATACATCTAGAAATCGAAGCTTGTGACATCTGGCACCAAGGCTCATTTGGGCTGCAGCTCGTGGGGCCATTTGCGGTGAGAGCGCCAAAGGCTCTTGGGTGCCAAGGTGCCATGGCCTGGGGATGGAAATTTTCTGGAAATGGTGTGAGCTCCGATGTGTTCAGAACGGGCTATTATCAACTTAAGACTTATGGCATATAGATGCATAATATATATATATATATATGTACAGTAATATTGTATTTATTTATTGCTTATGCCACTAAGTTGATTTATATGATTGATGATAAATATATGATAATACTTTGTTTGTTTCTTTTGGGGGATATATCAGATTTAAGAACATTCATTTATACCAACTATGTTTAGGTAGAATAAATACCAGGGTTTTGATCCATGGTGCCTTGCTGAGAATGGAGCCGAATGGAGGTATCTTGTGGATGACCGCGATGGTATTTGGACAGTGAAACAAGGCCTGTTGCGGCTTGGGTCCGGCAGAATTTTTGGGATATATAAAGCAAGGATAGCACGGCCTGTTCGTTGCATCTCACGACAGTAGTTTGTCAGAGATGCTATAGCTAATCAGCTAATGCAGAATTGGGGCAGCTGCAGTGAGTCTGGCAATATCTGGCATCGCAAGATCAAATGCCATGCAGCAATGCAACTGCCAATTTAGATCAAATTATATAGAAACAATTTGTTCTGGCTTGAAAAACTCGTGTCACTAGACAGAATGACAGATGTTCATGTCACGATGCTTCGGGCTTGAGGCATCATTGAGGAAGTCCAAAAAGGCATCACGCCGAAACCCAGTACAGGCTGGACATACCAACTTGACTTCATGCAGATCCAGCTTGTCATTGGTGCAGAATCCCTTTAGAGCTGGATGATTTGTAGTGAGGAAATTCTTGTTCGATTTCCAGAGGTTTTCTGATGCTGGAAATTGTTGGAATTCCATCATCAGAGAATTTTTTTTGTTGGAGTTCCACTTTTGCAGCGTTCATCTTGGTGGTAAGTTGTGGAATCAGGCGGCAATGATGCACCGGCCAAAGTAGAGCAAAAGGAGGAGGATATCCTCGACAGTTGGGAGGACTGCCTTGAAAGCGTTGATCTCTGGATACCTTTCTTGAAGTCTCAATCAGATGCAGATATGTATTGACAGTACTTGTACCAAATCCCAAGCATTCAATTATGTTGGAGTCTATATAAAGGATCTTTCAACCACCGCTCCCATTTGAACAAATGAGTGATTTTTTTTTCTCAAGACCACCCACATCCAAAGCCAACGATGACAGGCACTAAGAAACTTGTTTGGTTGGATTTTCCGTGTAATTTTTTCGCAGAGCCCACTTCCTTTCACATGAAATGACCTTTCCATGTGCCATGAGGACATGGAAAGCCCGCTGATGACGCCGGCCAACGAAAGCCAGCAGCAGGGCGCCTTAGAAAAGGCCCTCGAAGAGGACTGGCATGGCAGGATGCGGTTGATCGGTGGACCAACTGGGATAGGTTGCCGACCTATGTCGCAGGACCCAGCAGAGCTGCCGGAAGCAGACCCAGAGGCTGCCAAGGTGCGCCAGACTGCCAGGATTTGATACATTTATATCGTGTCTATTTGTATCATCACTACAGTATCATCTGTAGATATTTGTGTCATAGATTCAGTAGGTTCCAAACAGTATGATAATGAACTAGAAACATCTGGAAAGCATTTTTGTGAATTGAAGATATTGAAGTGCATTGGACAAGACAGAATGCAATCTCCTTGAGAACCTGCGAGGACCAGGAAAATCCAATCCCACCAGCTGAATCCGATATGCTGCTGAGACCCGAAAAATCCAGAAAGTGCTTTTTTCTTCAGATTCGAAATATTCCAACAATGAAAACAACAGAAAGTTTCACAAAGTTATAAATTTGGTTTGGTGGGGTTACTCACATATAAATAATCCCAGCTATCATATATCATGAATCATACATCATAGACCATTAAAAATATCTATTATCCCAGCTATTCACATTATATCATATATCACATTATATCACATTATATCATATATCATATTAATTATCCCAGCTATCACAGTACTATAATAGCTATTCACATATAATGATGCGATACCCCCAGGGGATTCCATGGCTTTTGGTCGCCATGGGTGCACCAGGCAGTATGCTCCACCCGACTAAAGAAGACACCGGTGGACTCTGAGCTGTTGGCTCGCTGAGACGAGTGGGCGAAAAAATTCTACCAAGGGATACCTATTGGGTCCAGCAAATGAAGGAGGAGTCATATATATTCATATTACTAGTAATATATATATATATATTGATATATAGAAAAACATAATTTATATCATTCAATATATATATATTGATAATATGTATATATATATATTATACACACACACTATATATATATATATTACGTGTACATTTAATTCCACATGTCATATTTTCTTCTGTGTGTATATAGATAGACCAACGAATGATGATATGTGCACAATGTCAACCCAGGAAAGGGGTTTGCCACCAAAAAATCGAATCTTAACACTTCACCGCAACACCCTGAGTTTCACGAGGGCTTTTCTCATCCGAGATAAGACTACAGTATATACAGTATATATATATACATACTCTATAGATGTATTGAGATGTATTTAGTTACCAGTAAAATGATAATTGACTCATTGAACATAATTCTTTAGATCCGTATTCAGATGTATTCAGCTAGCTCACCCACCACTGGTGTCTCATTATGATGCACCACCAATACCCACTCGCTCTCGAGCTGACTGAGTCAATCCATTGGACGTTTGTTGAACCAGGCCCATAGCGGCAGTCCTTTGAAAGTAAAGATCTATGCAGATACGTGAGATAGATATGTCCCAAATAATGGTATCTATGGTATCTATGAAAACAATGGGATCTATGGGTTTTACACTCATTTGCCCCAAATTGGGTGCTTTGATATCAAACAGCACCAAACTTGCAGGTAATTACCTCAGTTCCCCATTTTGGAACCAGCCCAACTGTTGATGAGTTTTTAAATGTTTGGAGATTGCTCAGAACGTATCGAAACATGACAATTCATTTTGGACTCAGCGCATGCAGAGATTCGTCATAGGTCTGCAGTTTGAAAAATGATAGAGGTGCGCAGGCATCCATTAAGGCACATCATGAGCTTTCCTAGCCATTTTGAAGTTTCTCCAAAGCCCATTCACCTTTTTAATTTTTTGCCGATGTTTTTTGAAGGTTGAGGTGATTGTCAGATAAATTACGCATTCTACTTACTTGTAGAAACTCTCTTCTCATTGACTTCACTCTGGAGACACCATTGTTTATCAGGCAATACACCGTTCCATGCTCATGTGATGTGAACAGACACTTCAAGGACTTAGGGTATGCCGTCAGATCATGTCAGATCACTATTTTTCTATCTACGGCCTTCAAAACGTCCAAAATGCCCAGAGCATTGCCCAAATTTTCTCGAACAGGGACTACGGTCAGCTGTGTCAACGAGCGCGAATCCGCATATCTAAGGTGTCAGATTCATATTGCAGCTAATACTTGTATCAAAACAATTCAAAACATGCATAATTAGCAGGCTCTACATCAGAGTCTCCAAAGAGCATGACTGGTTGCGGCCAGTGCGAAATGCAGAGCACAGCTGCTGTGAGACGTTTCATTCGTGCAAGAACCTCCTCTCGCTCTCGCAAGCACAATTTTCACAGTGTTATTGAATTCATATCTATTTATATCTTATTGCTAGAGTGCTTGACTGCATGGTTTCGATTCATTTTGATGACCAACACATTTTGATACATTTTGAGCTTTGGCAGTGTCAAATGACCGAAATGCGCTTGAAAGGGGGGCTTTTGGCTGTGAGTCGTTGAAAGGCTCATTGCTCTTGTAGCTTCGCGCTCAGCGCTATGCGCCAAGCAACCGCGACAAAATGTTGGTGGGATTATAGAACCTGCAGTCACGTTGGGATGTGTTATTCTTCGGTACCCCAAACCGATATGGTAATTGATGGGAATATGATCCGGAAGACGAGCAGAATTTCAGGGTGTCATGGTGGGACAGAAGAGGACACTTGCTTCAGCCACAATGGCGGCCACGAAGAAACAGATACTTGAACTAGTAACTAGTCATCAAAGTGCACTGCCCATAACTGGGGTTGATTCATCCTTGTTTTTTGCCATAGTTCCATAGTTACAGCGAGGAGAGCCACCGCAAGCACACTAGCTTGTAGATTTCTGCACAGATTTGAGTGGACCTTGGCATTGTTGTCCCACATCATATGCTTTGAGTCCCACAAAAAGTATAATCAACTCACCATGTACTACATGACTGCTACTTTGACAAATTGGTTATTATAAGTCATCTTCCAAGGATGTTAAACAAGACTTGTCGCAGGAGGGGTTGAAGGAAAGCTTGGATGGAAATGCTATTTTCCATTTCATGTATATAACTCTTGATACTCTTGGGAGATGTGAAGATTTTAAGCTGTTGGAGGCGCCCTTAAATGTGAATCCCAAAGCCACCAGTTCCACCTCGAATGCTGCTGACTTTCTGTGCAGGTGGGGTCGCCATCTGTGTCTCTGACCAAAGCGCAGCAAGCAGTTGTGGACCTGGTTCTGTCACTCGGACGCAAGGTGCCATGGCCGCCATTGCTGAGTCATGCCACTCGACACCGGGCCATGCCACTACCACTAGTCACTAACCGAGGCGCGGTCGCAGCGTTTTCCTCACAGGCTCGGGATCTGCACTGTGCAGATCTGTGCTGGTTGATATCTGCAAGAAGGTAGGCTAAGAGAGGCCTTGGACACCAAGCGCTGCCTAAGTCGCATAGATGGTGTTGATAGGGCACTGTCGATTCCGTAGAAGTTTGCAGATTCCCCACGAAAACGCTAGAGCCGCTAGTTACTATCAAGCCCATACAGTCATTGGTTTGGGCAGTGCTGTACATTAAACACATTCTGTGCTCTCCCTGTTTTGCATTGTTTTTTCACATTGTTTTCAACCTCCACGTGCAAGGAGTCATTGTGCTGAAAGTTGCTTCTGTTTTTTGGTACTTGGTCTCAACATCCACAATTTGCAATAGAACATTTTTGAGAAAATTCAGATTGGATTGGAAGAGATGACCCAATTACCATAAGTTTAATAATAATATTCCCAATTAACTCTGTTACCCAAAGTTGCTGCATGTGCTAGTACTTTCGAGGTGCTGCTGGTACAGGGTATTGCCTGCCATGTGTTGCACTGTTGGATCACCGGAAGATACTTCCGAATGACACTGGTTTTCCTGGCTAAAACTTGGTGATCAAATTCGAGTGTGCAGGGTGGGTTTCAGGGACACTCCAAAATGTGTGGCTTGGTGAAGTCCAAAATATATCTGGTAAATTGATGTTCATCCCCCCAAAATACAATATTATTATATTTATATATATTTATATAATATTATATTTTATTGTTATTATTTTTTGTATTATGATTATTATTATTGTTATGGATTTTAACTCATCCCCATGTGTTTTTGAGCCAGGAAATCCGTCGTACTCCAAGAACTCAACCGTCAAGCCAAGCGTCAAGTTGCCCTCACTGCTGCTACTGGGGTTGCGGTGCGCCGGAATCAGCATGCCCCATGTCTTGCAGTCTTCAGTCCTGGGTTTTAATGTTCAGCTACCTTCGTTTGATTGGCTGCATTTGGAGATGATGTCGAACATTATTCGTGATGAGAATATCACTGGAACCGTACAACGATGTATCTAGGAATCACATGGCTGTTCGCTCCAGAGGCGCTCCTGATTGGTGGAGAGACCACACATTCATGGGCTGGCTTGGGGCAGGCCGCAGAAAGACTGTTTTGAAGGGAGTTGCTGATTGATCTGTCAGTCCCTTTGTTTGTGGTACAAGTATTTGTTACATCTCTTGCAGTAACTCTTGAATGTTGCGTTTATCTTAACTGTCTATTACGTCTACTACATGATGTTCCAATATCTGTTATTATACAGCAAGTGGCTCAAGCTGCGTCTGAAATTCTCTAGTACCTATCCTGCTTTTTTTTTGATCTTCTCCAATTACGAAGTGAATTCAATCCAATCCCGTCGTATGAATGTATCGTTTGCTAGTTTGTTCATGCCCATGACCGCATTGAGCTTGCAGGTAATCGAACACGCCTTTTCTTGGTAATTGAATGTAATTGATGTAGTTGTTTCTTCCACCATTTTGAAACCGATCATTGGCACCCCAACTTGAGCCAAGCTAACTTCTTTGGCTCGCGCATTGGAGGCGAAGGGCACATCTGATGAATTGGTGGAACGGGTGAGAATGGTACCTTGATTTTGCGGATGACGAACTCAACTGACCGATCGACTTAGTGGACTTAGTGTCTCTGTAACCCTTTGCACATCAGCCATCATCAGCCTGGAATAGGTGTCGGGAACAGTGACAGAGCTATGATTACTTGCATTTGCCATTGTCGGACCATGACAGATTCATTTTTGTCGGGAGGGAGTGCCGGTGGGGGCTTTCAACTGTTCCAAGGATGCAGCTGCATGCAATCGTTGGCTTGCAGCAAGACTTCTGGTCATCGATGAGGTCGTTCAAAGCATGTGAGTTTCAATGGGTGTCTGAATGAAATCCCACGCTTTGGCGATTCCTGTGAGTGAATCTTGCCACTTTCTGCCTCATGTTTGATAGTTTGATAGGCTTATCATTTAATCTACAGGTCTGGGTGAACATTCACACTTTCTAAGCCCCCATGTTTGATTGTTAAACTGCCCAACCTGGGGTCCACAAATTGACAAATTAGACCCAGAGTCCTCTTATCAATGTTGAAGGTGCATTGACATGAATTTGTTCCAATACCAATGCGTCTTGATATGAAGACCGTTGCTGTATGAGTTTAAGACCATTCATATCCATCCATCAACATTCAGAAAGATCATGCAAATATGTTAAAATATAATCCATTCACATAAAATACAATCAACATCAATTAACATCAATCAACCAATGGTCAACCAATGGTCAACCAGTGCAGGTCTCCATGATTTCAGCCAAGCTGCTGGATGCCTTGGACCAGTGCGGCCGTGTGTGTCGCGGTTTGTCAATGCCCTTTGGAAATCTGCCGGTGTTGCTATGTGGGAAACCCAGCTGATCTCAGGTGGTTACCCTCCATCAGTATCCCTTGAAAAAATGGGAAATCCCCGAAAATGGGCGCGAATCATCTATATACTGCGGGATTTTCCATTGCAGAAGTTTGGTGAAAACCTCAGAACATGTAGGCAATAGAGGAAAAAATGGAAAAAAGGACAAGTTGTGTGCAAATTATATCCCCATTAAATCCCCATGATATTCCCACTAACATCCCCAATGAATCTGAAGCAGCTCTTTTAGGTGGTGATTTCCATCAACTTCCTCCAGTTTCTCTGGATGGTTGGGCCTTCCAAGCCAAGGCAGGAGAGCTCGGGTGAGCAGGTGTTATGTGTATATTATATATGTCATGACTGTATGGAACAAAACAGGTATGTATCTTGTTGTATGTATTTATATAATGGTCGTGTGTAATGCTGTGCGCTGTATTTATACTCGATACAGCATATTTATTATACTTATTATAAATATTTATATATCATGATATGTAGCAACATGTATCATGCAAAATCCACTAGTACCAGTACTTTATTGATAGAAATCCTGGAACTCCTCCGTCCCCGTCTCAGGTTTGGAAGGAGGCCATCAGTTTTTCCCTGGAGCTGACGGAGGTTCTTCGCAGTGATCCACAAGAGCGGCAGCTGGCGAAAGCCCTGCAGGAGGTGCTCGAGTTCCAGAATATACAATCATATTTAGATAGAGCATACATGATCATACAGCTAATTATATATATTAGAAAGCACTGTTTTCAGAACTGTGGTCTTAAGAAATTCCAAGTTGTTTCGATGTTGTATGACCAGCAGACAATGACTCACTCCGTGACTCCAGGTGAGATGTGGCCGCATCTCGGACGGATCGTGGCAGTTCCTGCAGTCTTTAGCGAAGAAGCCAAGGCAGATTGGATTGTTACTGAGCTTTTAATAGTTTGATTGTTACTGGCAGATTGGATTTAGTCCTAGCTTTCCTAATGTAGGCATGATTGTTCAATCCAAGCCGCAGATTTGAAGAGATGGCACCCTGTACTCACTTTGCCTTGCAGGCTTGTCAGCATTTTATTCAGGTATATTAAATTATTCACTTGGTGTTGCAGGCGTGTCAGCATTTGTAGCCAGCCATTGTCTTAAGTTGTTCTTGCTGTCCTCAGCGAATAGACTCAAATTGTCAGAGGGTCAGAATTTCAGGAGAACAACGCTGAATCTCCAAATCATCCCCAAACCAAGCTTGTTTTCTGACTTAGAACAATTGCGATTTTAGTCAACTTTGCACAACTTTGAAAAAAATTGAAAATACAAAGATGTTTGTTGGGGGCATTCTCAACAACTGAGTCGACCTTCACCTGACCAGGCAGAATGATCGGTGCCCCGTGGTGGTGGTGCCCACCAACCGGCAGGCCTGTGGCCATGGATTCATGGAACATGTTTGGACCATGGTGGGATTTGTTTAAAGGTAGCTGGGGAGCATGTCCGTATCTCCTGCAGCTTCAGGAGCGAGTGCTGAGATACATCCAGCATCCAGCATCGTTCACTCTTGCATCATCTTGCATCATGATGTTTGACGGGCACTTTTTCAGATTTCAATGATTAGACATCCATAAAATGCCATGCTTTATGGCTTGAAATTGTGGAGCCTTCACAGGCGGATGAGATCAATGTGGCAGCACTCCGAGCCGCCATGGAGACAAGTGGAGAGGCTGAAGCAGAGGATAGTCCTGACATGTCCTGACAAAACTTCTCTGCACGGCACTAATGTTATCACACTCTTGGACTTCTAAAGTCGTAAAGTTTGCTTTTGCTCATGTTCAGCACTAAGATGCACCAAGATGAGATGACGTGATGATCATGATGTACGCTTGATTGTTGCACTACGGTGTATATATATATATGGCAAAGCCTGTCAAGGTGGTTGGATGTTGGTTTGAAGCGAATCCGAATCACGTCCTCCTGATTGATTCTCCGGTTTCCACATGTTTCCACTGTTCAAATCTACGCCATTTTGCTTCCAGCGCTTCGGTGCAGATTCATCGCTATTCTGCACTACACGTAAGTGGTGCCAGAAAAAAGGAGGCGGGATCCCTTAGAAGGAGAGGTCCATGGTGGGACTTTGTCGCTCGCAGATGCTAAACTTTCAGGTGCCAACCTACCAAGAAAGAATTGTGACCAGCGATGAATCAGGGTTTGCGGTTGGAAGCTTTTGCTCTGGAATCCTTTGATGTCTTTAATCTTCTCATATCTTCTCCTTAGTACCTACACCAAGTGAGCAGTGTTCAAAACTCTGCTGGTTTGTGATTATAGGGGATTATACTACCAAATTATCCCAACCTAATATATTGTGAATTATAAATTGTATATACCATATATATATATATATATTGTATTATTATTGTAGATTACATAATCCTTTATCGGAATCCTTCCAGGTGCCAGAAGAGCTTTCACTCTGCAAGGGCGCTGTGGTGGTTCTGACGACCAGCATCAGGTCCCCGGCGGAAAATCATGGGAAAAATGGTGGAAAAACAGAGAAAATACCTTAACATACCATGTGCAAGGGTCTTTCCTCAACAGACATCAACACACAACGTCAGGAGACTAGTTGCAGCTCTAGCGGTGTACTCGATTCGACTTTATTTTGCATTCTTTTTATTTGCTCAATGAATTCATAGACGGTTGTTGCATATTTTTTTTGCTAAATCTCAGTGATCTTATTTCGACATGCGCGCTTGGGTCCGACGTCTCCTTGCAGGGTGGGACCACAAGGCGAGGTGAAATGGGCCAATGGCCTTCGTTCCTCGGCTGAAAGTGGCCTTTATCTCTTGGCTGCTGGACTGTGCAACCTGAGGTTGTTGCGTGTCTGGCTTCGTGGAGCTGTTCGGCTCCCGAGTCATCAGCCGCGACACCCCCCCAAATCTCAGACCTGCAGAATCCTGACTTTGTTCAAATTGTTCTGTTAAAATATTCTGAACTCAACTGGAAGATTTTGGAAGCAACCAACTGCCGTGAACCGTATCCACTCACTGCCCATTGGACATGCATTGAGCGCTCATGAGAGCGCAGCTGTGGCAGTCACCTGAGGCCACGCAAAGTTTGGATGCTCAGAAGGGCTGCCATATGCGGGTCATGTCAGTGACATCAGGAGGTCCAAAGGTTGTTGGACCATGGGATTTTCTGACGATCGAAAATTCTCTGATCAAAATTGATCAACCCATCCAGCGGGTATCTGATCCGAACACCAACCAATGCCACTTCTCAGGTCTTCGACCATCGACATCCAGATTTTGAAGCTGTTCATGGCCACAGCCTTCGCCAATTTTTGCTGCGACATGGGGGCCTGTTGCCAAAATTGCAGGCCCGTTGTACCAGTAGCAGATGCTCCCCGAGTTGTAGATTGTAGATTTGATACTGGTGTCACTGGTGTCCATGTTTACTTCCGATATCTTCCGCTGGATCTTGAGTGAGGTGCCGAAGTTGACACTCAGAGATTGCTTGTGTTGCTATTGTTCTGTGGACATGTTTTGATCATTGCTCAGATTTTCATGGATCCGCCAGATCTGCGAATATTGCTGATGGGAATTGAATTCGATTTAGATATTTCAATGGATTGGTCTAAGGGAAAATCTACAGGAAACCATGGTTTTTACCATCAAATATAGGGTTTTCCTGTAACATTTCCCATCATCCAATTCTATTGGATTCTTGATGTCAAGGTCCTTTTCCACCAGCGTAGGCTTTAGAAGACCCAAGCTCTGAGTACGTCCTACACCCGGCTCCTTGGCCCTGAATGGCAATCAATGTATATGTGGATGGGTCAAAACCCTGGTACCTAGTGAACCCCAAAATAGCTGGGAAATGGATGTTCATCCCACTAAAATGTATCTATAGGTATTGACCCATACCCATATAATCCGCACAGTACGGTGCTAGTTGGCATGCTCCGAACTATTTCTAGGTTTGACTTTTGAAAGCAAGTCAAAACTAAATTGAAAAGCGGCGCTGTTTTGAATCATGTGAACTACGTACCTTTACAGGAGTTGTTTAAAACCAAAGATTTTTTGCGCTACAACAGAATCAGGTTCACTTCTCAGAGAGAAACTCTGGTGAAGGCACACTGGGAATCCGCACCATGCAGTGTGCAGTCCGCTTTCCAGTGAAGCCAAGAGGTTTTCAGAGGTGATGTTTCTTATGTTGAATACTGTACCCAAGGCTTCAAGGATACGGACTTGACACAGAAGATCTCGGCAGCCTACTATTGAAGAGTCATAGTTCTAAAGCCAATGACAACAGAATCAGTATTCAGCAGTTCTGTTTCAAGTTCACAGTTGCCAAGGCCTTGCATTCTTTTGGGAGCATTTGAAGATTCTGAAATTCATCATCACACCACTTGTCCCGCTTCTTTATTCAATTTTATTCATTCATTTGATTTTGCAAACACCAGAGACTGCGTGAATTGAGCCGGTGTTTTGAAGTCTATATATTTCAAAATATGTTGCAAGCAATTATGCATATCAGTGGATGTAAAACACTTCACATATTGAACCAGCAACAAGAGACAGCTTCGATAATCTCCAGACAGTCTTAGCATGTCTTAGCTGATTGTCCAATGACCTCGCAGAATTCACAATATACAGCAGAGGGATGCAAAGAGTAGCACAGTCTCTATTTTCTGTGAGTATTTCATTCCTTCAGGTGCATACAAGGCTTGTGATAATATACGTATTTAATAATTACTAATATAGCAACGACAGTTCTTATTGTCATTATATCGTTGCATACAGTACTATATTGTGTGCCCTCTGTCTAGACTGAAATTTGGTACCTCTTGTTGTGGAGACCGTTTGCTACTAGCACAAGCAGGAAGCAGCAGCAGCTGCTGCTGCTGCAGCAGCAGCAATGACGAATAATCACCACCTAACAACCTGGTGTACCTGGATTTTTGCTTCATAAGGCTCGCTAATTGCACAAGTCTCTCTTGTGAGAACGATCGATCCTGTCTCCGAATCAGCTGACCAGGTCCTGGTGTGGTGCAGTTGCCTATTCGACTAGGCACGATAACGATGACCTTTGCAGCTCTGTTTTGCCTTTCTGTATAGCACAAACGATGACCCCGAGCTTGCAAATTGTTTCCAGGACATGAAATTGCAACCTTTCCTTGATTTGGCTCTGGCCGATGTCAACGTTTGTGTACTTTGATATTACGCAGTCCGAAAATCACAATTCACAGATTCTTGGGTTGGTCAACATGTCTGTGTTCTGTCCACACTTTCCGAAGTCTGGTTCAACATTGCCCAGTCTATCAATTTCCTGGTCTATGGACCCCAACATGCTTCTCCACAACACCATCCACGACCCCTTGGCAGTTTGCACATCGTGCAGGGTGGGCAGTGACAGCACATCGCGCTCAGGGTGCTTCCATGGAGGGAGGAGCTGTTGCAGTCTTGCAGGGCCTCTTTTCACCAGGGCAGGCTCCAATCTGATGCGCGTCCCAGTGGTGCAACAGCGACAATAACATACAATAACCACATGTCAGGTGTCTTTTTCTGGAATGATCACAACAGACACTTTGGCTTGGGAGGCGTATGTGGCATTGTCTCGCTGTCGTCGAGCCAAGGATCTTTGGATTGAAGGTGCCTACTACGTATTGTTGCGTATTGTCACGTATTGTTCCGGGCGAATGGCAAAATGGGCCACAAACTCCTGAGCCAGGGCTGCCGCATCGTGATGCAGATGGATGGGTAGCGGCCTTTGCACCCGAGGAGGAGGCCCCAATTTGGGCTGGGTTGCTGTAGTGGTTAGTAGATATATGTAGATATTATAGTCGTGGATAGTACTGGGGTTAGAACTATTAGAAGTACTTGGGTAATAAAATATCGATATATTGATCAATATTGTATAATATAATATTAAATAAATGTACGAATACTGACCTGGTTTTCTGGGGATCACATTAGAGGAGCCAATAATATGGCTTGGGGATGGCTCAAAACCTATGATTTTCCAACGCAACTGGGGGATGAACATACGTGAAGACGAGCTAATTTGATGGAGGGTTTTGGTCCAACATTTTAGTCACAATTTTCATCATATCCACATATACAAAGCACGACAGAGCGCGGCTTTTTGCTGCCAAGCAGTGTGACTTTCTTCCAGTGACAGTAGAGCAATGTCTTCAAGGTAGGTCCTAAATCGGGCAATGAAGCCTTGAATTGTCGACGGATCATAACAGATCAGCGTTTCTGTAGTGTCGCTGATTCTTGGATTGTACAATGCTTGAATAGAGGGGAGAAGGAGCAAAAGGTCTGCAACTCGGGTGTTCTGAAACCTCACCCGGGCGGACGGGTTGGGCCGTCCGCTGCCTTGCAAGGTTCAAGCCTTCTATCAAACCATGCGTGGCTTCTGATGAGCAAAGGACGGATTTGAATGGCATACTTAAGATTGACAGCTTTGAATTGAGAGAAGATCAAATGTGGAAGCACAAGTTTGCAGACATGCAGACCACAGGACTTTTTGGTGATGCTGGGGAAACCATTGCAATTGGGGAAATGCATTGGTATGGTCCTGGTGCCGCCCTCAGATTTTGTGCCCAGCTTGCACTTCAGTCCGCCAACTGAGAAACAAAGCCAACGCAGAGAGAAGCCATTCAGTCTTGCTTTCGCTGCCGTTGTTTTTGACTAGCAAATGTCACCACCGAAACAGAAGACATCAGAAGACGCAAGCTCACACTGAGCAATGTGTCACTGTGTGGATCTTCGAACACAGTGGTGCTGAACAGGGGGAATGGGACCGCTGAGAGCCGGATGCATCCGCTGAGCCAACAGCCCTTGTGACCCAGCATTGGTGAAGCTGTTGGGATAATCCTGTGCGACTTATGGAGACACAACAGGTTGTGAATGGTTGTGATATTTTTAACACCTTACGCCTTACATCAATCCTTGTTGACATCGCCATTGGTGCTTGTATTGAAGATGTAATTATGTAATTACATTATTACAATTACATACTCTTTGAACTACTGGGCATTGGTGGAAAGGTGCCCTTTGGATCCCTTTGGTTGGTACCCTTCCAACATTGCGAAGTGACTCAAATGCCATTCACCTAATCGCAAAGAAATGAACCCTACGCTTGCAAACTGGGGCCCTCTTGTCATTCTGTTGCTGGCTTTGACATGGCTCCTCTGCGGAACGCGTAGTGATGCGTAGTGAGTATAGACAATGCGTTAGGTGCATGTGAGCAACTTGAGTTGAAGTACAGAACAAGGTGAAGAACATTGAGAAAAGGTCCGCAGACGCAGCAACGGAGGTGATCACATTTCGTGTCGGGTCTTATTCCTCAGATTTATGCGCAGGATGAAGTTGACCTTCGAAGTAGTAGGACATAGTAGGACAAGAGAGCGAGGGTCATGCAGTTCTGACGGACCCTATGGTGAATTTTCTGAGGCACTTGTCGTTAAAACAATTAAGTGTCACCCATTTTCATTGTGAAGATGCATTTTTCTCTTTGCATGCTTGACTGCTCATAGACAATCCCACAATATGATCGGCCCAATGGTGCAATAGCCACCAAATCCCCATGTGGGGACCATTCTGAGACCCTCAAATTTTAGTAGACAGGTTTTTCAATGACTTTTCAGTCGCTCAAAACCTGCATCTCGGAAGTTGCCGGCGTCAGGCCAGCCCAAGGTTTACGCAAGGACAATGAAAGTAGGGATACCGAAAACATCTGAAAACTGTACACGAAAACACACAGGGCAAAATTTCAAAACAGACCGTGATCGCACTAGAAAGGGTCACTGTTTGTGCAAGGCGTACGCTGGGCGCAACAGCAGTTTGGAGAGGAAGGAATTCAGAACAACCTCAATACAACCCTGATGTCAACCCATGTTTGGTCAGTTTTTTTTACTTTTTTAACGGTCACCGGGACACTTTGTCAGGCGTATGTGGCATTGTCTCGCTGTCCTCGAGCCACAGATCCTTGGAATTCAAGGTGCCTGTGACGCGTGAGCGGCTAGATGTTGTGCAGGGATGTGAGGTGTATTCGTTGCTCTATGTCAACCCTGTCTACTGGATTTCAGGTTTCCACATCTTCATTTAGCCTCGCATCCGCAAACATCTCTATGATTCTTCCATCGTGCCAGTCCTTTTTTGCAAATCCAAAATGGCCACAAACTCCTGAGCCCAGCATCGAAGAACCTACCTGACAGCATCCTTGAAAATCCCATGAATACTGCAATATACTGCATATTTTGCAACATTATAAGGGTTAAATATGGTTTAATCATGTTTCCATATATATTCCCATACAATTGGAATCAACTGGGTTGATATCTCCTTATCCATCCTTCTCGGAGCCGAGACATCACCTCCGCTGCTTGGCGGTTACTCGTAGAAACGCCAGGTCTACAGCTTGAGCTTTGGACCAGGAGCATTGAATGACCGGATGGGACCCCTACAGGCCAGATTCGGTGCGGCAAATCATGGGGTGTCATTGTGTCCTTTCCTGTAGCAGGGGCAAACGACAAACGACTCCTTCACGCTGAGATTTTGCCAGAGGCTACTGACATCAAATCAAGGTGTTTCATTTGTGTTGTTGAGTTCTGCAATGATTCAATCTTTTGACAGGAAGGGGCTCAGAAGGGGGACATGGTTTCCTCCAGTAGACTTCGAACAGTTTCAATTAAAGTGTGAACAGTGTGAGTTGCCTGGAACAGCTTCTGCCTGATGAAAGCCACTTCCTGCAGACAATTGGTTCGAAACCTCTATGACATTGGTCTCAAGGATTCAACAAGAATTTACCAAATTTTCCATTGCCAGACAAAGACTCATACACTCCACTTTGACATACATGCATTGCCACCGTGCACATAGGGACAGGCATACTTGAACCAAATTTTGACGCCATGATGCCCGGGATTTTCCTCGCTCTTCCAAAGCTCTGTCTGCTGGTTAGCTTGACAGCAGTGAATGGATTTGGATCGTGGTGTCAGGCAGGTATTGGAAGCTGTGTTGGGCAGCGCCACATGTTTCGAAAACGAGACATGTCTGGAGACATCAAAGGTGGAAAATTTGACGGAACCATTCGGTTTGCGGATTGGGACGGTGATGGTGACACCGATGTCCTTGTTGGAGATGGAGGCTCGATCTGGTTCCACGAACGACTTTCGGACGATGCTATCCGCAAACATGAGTTGGTGCAGCTTCATGCCAGAGAGGGGCAATTGCTGAGTCGCTTTGAAGTGGCTGACTGGGATGGTCACGAAGCTGTTCATATTATTGTACGGTATATATAAGTGACTTTTGCAGTCTTTTTTGCCATTCACATTTGATATCACTTGACAGTGATATCACTTGATTAGATTTGTACGATCACGCCCAAGTGGTGTTTCAGTCTCAATTATTTGATTGATCGTGCAGCAGCCTAGGTGACAAGAATTTGGACTTGTTGCTCTGCACCATGGTTGGAGATTTGCTGACGGTGAGCTTGCTGAATCAATCCTTCCTCTTCCCAATCAAAAACATCTCTGAGTTTCCTGAAGTGATTCTGGTGACCCATGGACCTTCGTGTGACATGTTGGCCAGAGATTTTGATGAGGACGGTGATGTGGATCTGATTCTTGGCCATGATAGATGGGAACCGGCATATTCAAGGTACTTTGAGCGTATTTCTTCTTCCAATGTGGTGGAGCGCATGGAGGATGAAAATCCATTAAACATGTTCAACGGCACAGTGCAACTGATTGATGATGTAGATGGTGATGGGCGTTTGGAAGTTGTTTCGGGTCGGAAAAGGGCAGCCGAAAATGTACTTGGACCACATAGTCTGACGAACGAACTTTACGTCTTCCAGCGTGCTGCTGATGGTAGCCTCGTGGAGACGCAAGAAAATCCATTGAGATCCTTTCCAAGTCCACAGGTTCCGGATTCTGATGGAGGTTGGATTCTACGTGAGGAAGTGCATGTGACTGACTGGAATTCAGATGGGCTGCCAGATGTCTTGCAGGTCTGGTTGGTATTTGGAGACTTTGGAGGATGGTTCCTGTCTAGTCACTATTCTCAGCATGTTCTGTTTTTAGACATGCGGCCCCATTCGCACGCCTACGACGACATTGAAGTAGGCTTCAGAGGCCAGGAAATTAGTGTAGACTGGGACGGGGATGGCTTCGAAGATCTCGTGGTTCTGCGTGAATCGATTGAGGGCCAGGTCGAGTTGAAGCACCTTCATTTATATTTATATGATAAATCAGGTGAGAAATTCCAAGAAGTGCCTGGTGTGTTTGAGAATGTGACAGAAAGCCTGCTTGGAGAAGGCTTGGCCACGGCTGCCATAGTGGGCGCTTCGTCCAAATCAGATCGCCATCAATTCAGCTCCTATCAAAGCGTTGCAGGCTGCTGTCCAACGCCTGCAAGGTTCTTGGACTCCCGAGGTGGGGTTCTCTTTTTTCAACGGCCGGTGGCTGACTAGCATGCCGGTAGGTTTCATTTCAAGGTGTCAACATTTGTTTCGCCAGCATTGGCGTACAACGAGGTTCACCGCTTGGGTGCAATCTGAACGCATTGATTCTCAGCTTGCCAGGGCACAAGGAATCCATGCGACTGAGGAACTCATTGACAAACTTAGGTCCTTTGCACGTTCTGCAAGTGGTGATCAGGTGGCTGTGCTCTGTGGGGGCATTACCACTGATGCTCATATTGAGGGCCTCCGAGAATTTTGTCCGGACTGTCACTGCGCTGTCTGTCCTTCTACTGAGCACGTTCTTTGGCAGTGTGAAACTTGGAAAGATCATAGGGTGTTTGACCAACCCACCGATCCCATGTGCGCTCGCATGGGCTGGAATCAAAATGGGGTGCACCCCTGTTTGGGCCAAATGGCCACGATCCGCGCAGTGGCTGCCGAGGCCCGGATGAAAAGATTGCGCCTTGGCAGGGCCCCCTGTGTGGGGGGCACCGTCCTGTAAGGACCCCTGAGCGCAGCTGTGCTGCGCTCCTTTTCTGGCCGCTACACCGCCTCCGGGTGCCAGTGTGCGGCTTCAGCTTCAACCACGGCTGCCATAGGCAAGAATGTCGCCTCCTCCATCGTGGTTCTTGCGGGGAGCATCGTGTTTGCTAGCACAAATGGCGACATCACATTTGCGACATCTTTGCAGGCCTCTCCCTGGCGCTTTGGCTATGGAAAGGCACGAATATCTATACGTACTGCTGGCTGGATCTTGGCTTTGTTGTGCACCTTGCCTACTGCTTCAGCACAGCCAGTTCGACATGTTTTGCACTCCAGTTGCGCTAGCAACACTGTTTGCGATGTGTTGCAGATGCACTTGAATTCAACTGAATTTACTGTCACTGACCTTTTTGCATGTTCAGCGACTCTAAACTGCGTGGGTACTACCCAGGCGAGCAATCTAGACTTTTCTCAGAGTCACGCGTACCATTATTTTTATGCATCATTCGATGAAATCAGAAGTGATCAGAAGTGGAACACGCACTTTTTGGTCCCATTAGCAGCCCTGCTTTTGTTTTGTGGCACCATTGGATGTTACGCAGCAACGCCGGGACAACGGAAAAGGAAGAAGAAAAAGAAAAAGCCCAAGAGGAAGAAAGGAAGCTGCCTGATTCCCACACTGAAGGGATCAGTTGGCAAACGTTGTTTTTTCCCTGCCAGGTTTTGCAAAAAACAGAGGGTCAAAGCAGCAAACACAAGAATTCGGCGCTTTGCACAGCGCTGTTGGAGCAAAAGACTGAAACCCAAATATGGCTGTTACAGAAAGAGACCTGTATACAATCATGCAGCAATTTGGACGAAACTCTCCGGTGGCCATGGAGGGGCTGGTTCTTTTGCAACAAGGAAAAGAAGAGAAAGAAAGGAGCAGCAGGTCAATCTGGCCGACATGCTGCAACAAACCTTAAACCAATGGATGCAAACACAGAGGGCACCCAAAAGACAGAAGGGTCCCGATGACACCATGCACCAAAATGCTTCTTTACTTTCTTTGCTTGAAAGTACTCTAGCAGATTGCCGTGCCCGTTGCGATGATGACATGGAAGTTGCACAAGCGGTGCAACAAGCCCTCAATGGTCATCAGAAACAGCAGCAAACGTTCTATCCAAGCAGCGCTCCTCCAAAGTCTTCCAAAGCTGACTCAGCTTGGTGGAACCAGACTGGGAATTACACTGAGAAAAGAAAGCCATGGAGTTACGCCAGCAATGAGTGGTGGTGGGAGGAAGCAGAAGCAGATGTCTCAGCCCACCAACAATGGCAAAATGACTATGTCTATCACCGTGACTGGTATCAGCAGACAGCCACACAATCGAAAGTCTATCCAAGTATCACAGAACTGAGAATTTCCGAGTGGACCATGAAACCTGTTCTGATCCATTTGCAGACGCTCAAACAAAATCTCACGACTGGTGACACGATCGTGGGAAACATTATGCATATCAACACCAAGGCACAGCTGGAAGAGTTGCAGAGCTTGATAGATGCTCATGCATTAAATGGCAGTATGACTCTGATCCTCACTGATGAGGCCAAAGACACACCTGGTGCTTATCACACGCGTGTAACGGCCAAAAAGAAGAACCAAGTTAGCCGCCAACTTGATGTTTCGCTGATGGACGCAATCACAGGTTCCCGGGGACCATGGACGTTGCCTCCAGTTGAAATCATACAAACACAAGTCACAGCCATAAAGAGGGTTGCAGTGCGGCTGACAGCTGCTTCGCACTTCCGTGCCTACCTTCACAGCAGTGGCTACAAGGACACTCCAAACTCCGTGCTAGCAAGCGTTGCTAGCTTGCACCCTGACATCAAGGTCAGTCAGATATCTGGTGGAAAGTGGTGGTCTGAGACCATTCAGAGCAAAGTATTCTTGAACACAGTAATCCAGCTTCCCGTTGCTACTGCTGACCAGCTAGTGGCCCGAAGCGGAGAAGAAGGCGTCTTCGCATGCAAGCTTGGCGTGCAACATAATGACCAAAAAATCTTTTGGTTCCCCAGAGAAGGAAAGGAAAGTGATGAAGCATACCACCGTCGCCTTTTCACCATTGCGCAGTCGCGCAAAGAGGGGTTAAAGCTCAGGAAAGGTGGATCCAATGACTTGGGCCTCTTTGCATCGCCGCAAGACACAGCGGCCTTTGCCAGCAACTTCAGCCACTGGTGTGCCACTGGCTTTCCGCATGACTGGCAGCAGGAAGAGGTTCTTCAGTTTCTTCAGGAGCAAAACTGGGAAGAACCATGTATATTAAGTAGACAAAGCCAACGGAAAAGCAGACAAACTAGTTGGTGGATCAAAGCAAAGTCCCCCCAATCGGGATTGCCTTCGCAGACAGCTTGGGAATACCGAATTCCACCATCCACTAGAATATATATCCACAAAGCACCTCAAAAGGCACAGGCTTGTAAAGCTCAAGCTGTGCCAGGCCCTCGCAAACAATGGCGAGATGACCAGCCCGTGCCAGGGCCTCCAAGAACATTACGCGCACAAACACGCGCTGATGATGCCCCAGCGCGAAAGCGTAGTCTTAGCCCTGCAGCATCGGACATGATTGATGCAACCCAAATTGATCCAGCCACTCCGGAAGTGCCATCCCCGCCAAAAGCAGTGTCTGAATTGGAAGCCTTACTTCACGCAGGGTGGAAGAGACATGAGTGCGGGGGCGAAGGAGACTGTGGATACTTAGTTGTTTCGCAAGGGCTGGAACTCAATAAAAATGGGCAGTTTCTGGATGCCGAAACTGCGCAACGAAACGCATCCAATCTTCGTGCAAGTGTGTTTCAACATATTCGCAAACCTCAACACTTGGCTCGATACAGTCAGTTCTTTGCAAGCGATCCTGCCTCAGGAGAAAAAATTGATTCATTTGAAGCATGGATTCAAGCCACCTCCAAGAAAGGTGCTTGGATTGATGGTATGCAGATTCAGGCAATTTGTGAAAAGACAGGAACTGTTCTGATCCTGTGGAGTTGTGATGTCCAGAAGGATGGCACGGAAGTCTGGCAACGTTACACCCATGCTCCACGATTTTCAAAGGGTATCGCATGCCAAGCCAAAGGTTGCCAACCAATCGCAGTGACGCTCCAAAGCGGGCATTACCAGTTGCTAATCCCACCAACTGGCACCAAATTTCCAGAAAGGTGGTTGCGTGAGACTGATATCCCGCCTTCTCAGAAACTAGCCGGTGCTGGCACGAACACTCCAGGGTCCACAAACCCTCGCAACAAAAAGGCAGATTCTGATGTCAAGCCAGCTTCTTTTGCGGAATCAGTGCCAAGCACCCCATCGGTACATACGTGTTTTTTCAGCCCAGATGGATCGCATAGTAAAAAAGCTAGCAGCAAAAATGTGCCAATCAAAGTTGCTCAGCAAGCCAAATCTTTCCAGCCTGACACTCCCTCGGTTCACACTGTGACCTTCAGCCCTGAAAGATCACCAAGTGAATCAGCCACAGGATCTAAAGCGAGTAAAAAACGTAGTCACACTTTTGTGCCCAGTATGTTGGACCTTTCCACCAAGAAGAGGAAAACCAATCCAGTGGTTTCCGCAACCGAGACGTGTGGTATTACTAAACGTGAGCCTTTTGTTCAGCTGCCCGACCTTATCTCTGTTTGGTGGACTTGCACGTGCGGTTTTCAGGTCTTGAAGCACAAAGACCTCACGTGTCATGGGCCGCGTCGCAAAAAACACTTAAATCAGGTTCACGGAATCCAATATTCTGACATGCCGCCTGACCCTCCGGGTGCTCCTGGTGAGGGAGTCCAAACCAAGCGGGAAGAAAGGTCCAAGCGGTGCCAAGCTTGGTTGCTGTTGGCAAAGAAGCGCGGGTGGGCAGGCATGCATGAGCTCACACCTGTCAACATAGGCTGGCGCCGATGGAAGTGTCAAGCCTGCGATGAATCCTTCACCCATTGGAATCGGGGCGTGCAAACATTGTGTTCTGCCAGCAATGCCGCTGGTGGCTCCAAGTTGCCCAGCATTGCCAAACGATTGCAACTCGCCAATCAGTGGTGGGCTCAAACTCTGGAATCGATTGCAAAGGAGAGAGCGGAGAGCCAAGACCTTTTGAATCACTCCTCCTTTTTGAACAACCAAAAAAGACTTAGCATGGTAAATAGTTTATCATCCCCTCCCAAATTGTTTGGGGGCATTCCACTAATGCCATCCGAAGCTGATGGCGGTCACACAAAATTTTGGTGGTCGTGTTCACTGTGCGATTTCAAAATTTCCCTAGCTGAGCCATCTTCGGGCCGCTCGTACAAACGCAAAAACCACTTGCAAAAAGTACATGCCTGGCGTAAGGTCCCCCCAATCCCTAGGCAGGGTTTTGCTGTCCAAGCGGTCCAAACTTCTCAGTCCGTGGTCAAACAACGTTGGGAACACAGGGTTGCTGAATTCCAAAAAAGAGCTTGGGCCGGTGCACATGACATAGGAAGTAAGGCAGTTTGCGTCACTCTTTACACATGCAAATCGGGTAAAGTGTTACAGTACCCCCGATACCAGTGCAAGCGGTGCTGCCGAATGGTTACGGCAGGTGATTTGCCCATCTCTATTTGTTCCTCCCATCCTCGCTGCAGCAAGGCACCTAGTCTAAAGCGCAGAAAGCAAATTTGGCAGACATGTCTTAAGGTTGCTGCGAGACTTAGCAAAGTCGCTGATGGTGTTCGTGCAACACGTCGAGGGCACCGAGCCCAACGGATAGGTGAAGCTTCACACCCAGGTCCTTGTCCCGTCGTCAAGATGTGGAGCCAAAACATTCGTTCCTGGCACACCAATGGTATGGCCTGCTTGGATAGGGCTCAGACTGCAGGTATTTCGCTGGTGGCCCTACAAGAAATGAACATCACGTCAACCAATGCGCCGGCAGTCGTCAATGCATGTCTAAGGCACGGTTGGCAAATGCTGCAAGTCCCTTCTCCCCAAGGTACTTCCAACCGAGGGGGCGTCGCTATCTGCTGCCGTGAGCCACTTGGGTTAGTTCTTCTCGATACTTGGAGCGATCCTCAGGGCCAGTTTGTGCTGGCCGAAGTACACGGAGGAAATAAATCCTTTAAACTCTGCAGTTATTATCGCCATGCTGATGATGAAGATTTCCAAGGTCTTACCCGTATTAGCCAGACTCTGTCTAGTGACATGGACCAAGCTTGGATCGTAGCTATGGATGCCAATACGAATCAAATGGCTGGTACTTGCGCCACTCTGATGAACGAAATCAAAGGTTGCTGCCGGGCTCATGCTGGTCACAATTCCAGTAGGTTTCCAATCGACGGTATTTGGTCCTCGCTGGATCTTCGCCCGACTGCTGCCTTTTCGTGGCAGCCAGGGGACGGAGATCACTCTTTAGCTGAAGTCCATTGGGAAGTCCAAACGCAAAAGCCTGGACGCCAACAGTTCAGGTTTGCTCACACCAGGAAAATGGCTGAACAGAATTTTCCTTCTCAGCAGGAAGCTTGGGCTCTCAGCTGTACATCAGACGAGAGATGGACAGAGGTGCTCAGCAATGTGGACCAGGCTTGGCTAGTTTGGTGTCAAGATATAGAAACGTGGCTGACCGCAATGGTATTTTAGACCAAGGTCGACCTGAACGGCCACTGGGCTCAGCGCCCAGGGTTCAAACCAGCACTCATGCTATGGGCCCTTTGCAGCCCCTTGCTGAGCGGAAGCTCCGTCGCTGGATTCGGCGTTTGCAAGAAGCTCGGAAGTTCAGTCACCTCGGGTACCAACTCAACCCGGGTTTGCAGAAAAAACTTGAATCCACCAGGGATGTGCCTGCTCCTGAAAAGCAGGCGGTCCGTCAAGCAGCTTTCGGTCTGGCAGAACGTTTAGCTCACGGCAGGCTCCAGGCTCTTCTTCAAAATAAATCTAGCCAAAAGTTAAACAAATGGAAAACTCAGGTCACAGACCACAGCGGCGCTTGCAAATGGGTTAAATTGACTGAGGTTGGATCTCCGGTTTTGCAAGATGAATCCGGTCAGATCCTCACTTCCAGACCAAGAGCTCTCGCTGCACTCCATACTTTTTGGTCTCGCACTTTTGGGGACTCTGCTTTGGACTCATGGGATCAGTTTTCTGAAGTTTTTCAAGAACATTTTCCCATGCCGGCCCAAACTGAAGCATTGCCTCCTATCACAGGCAAAGACATTATTCGCGTAGCCAGGAAAATGAAAGACAAAGCAGGAGGGCCGGATGGGATCACACCCCGTCACCTCACGTGTTTGCCACAACTGGCGATTGACAGGTTCGCCCAGATCCTTCAGACATGTGAAAACATTGGCCGTTGGCCCACGCAGGTGCGTCACTGGAAAATTTGCTTCCTGCCTAAGGCTACCACTCGAAAGGGAGTAGTCGCAGGTTTAGGGGATGTTCGTCCAATCAGTGTAGGCCCCACTGCCTACCGCATTTGGGCAGCCATCAGACTTCAGCACTGCAAATCTTTTGTGGAGGGTCTTCCGTGTCAAGATCAGGCTGGGCGCAATGGGTTAGCAGCGCAGGATTTGTTACTCACCATGGAAAACAAGTACCAAGCTCAGGATTGGCCATATGCCATGGCATTAGACCTGCAGAAAGCTTTCGATACCACCGACTGGACCGTGTGTCTTAAACTCCTCAAACATGCAGGTCTTCAGGCACCTATCCTTAAACTCCTGCAGGACCAATGGGACCACCACGAAAGGTGGCTCAGCTATCGCGGGGCAATTGATCCCGCCCCGCTCAAAAACACAGCCGGTCTCCCCCAAGGAGACCCATGGTCTCCAATTGCCATGAGCGCTCTAATGGCCGTTGCCAGTCGTTTCGTCCTCAGCCAGGAACCAAACGCCAGGTCCTTAATATATTTGGACGACAGGACATTAGTCGCCACAAGCCGACAGGCCTTGAACCAAGCGCTTCAGGCTTGGGAAGTTCTGTTCCAAAACACTCGTCTTCGCAATAATGCATCTAAACAACAATTCTTGCCACGAACCTTGGATGCTCGGGTCGAATGCCTGCAGCTTGGCATTCCCTTTCAAAATACGGCCAAAATTTTGGGTGTTTGTATGGGTTTAATTCCCCGTAGTAGGACTGAGGAGGAACAGAAACGTTCTGATAAAGTGGCACAGGTCGCTCGTCGAATAGCGCTCCTGCCCACAGCTAAGGCTTTCAGGAACTCGGTTGCAGTCAGCGTCTTGGCGCCCACTGCCTCCTGGGGAGCTCTTTTCAATGGTCGGTGTCCGACAAAACAGGAATGCCAGGCCTATGCTCAGACCTGGCGATGTGCAGTTCAAGGTTTTGATCATCCAGGGGGCCACGACTCTCGTGACCTCACAGCTGTAATGGCTATGGGCCACTGTTCTGACCTTTTGTTTCTAAGTACCCAACGGTTTATGACGGCTCTTCATAAGTGGGCGCTTCGTCCAAATCAGATCGCCATCAATTCAGCTCCTATCAAAGCGTTGCAGGCTGCTGTCCAACGCCTGCAAGGTTCTTGGACTCCCGAGGTGGGGTTCTCTTTTTTCAACGGCCGGTGGCTGACTAGCATGCCGGTAGGTTTCATTTCAAGGTGTCAACATTTGTTTCGCCAGCATTGGCGTACAACGAGGTTCACCGCTTGGGTGCAATCTGAACGCATTGATTCTCAGCTTGCCAGGGCACAAGGAATCCATGCGACTGAGGAACTCATTGACAAACTTAGGTCCTTTGCACGTTCTGCAAGTGGTGATCAGGTGGCTGTGCTCTGTGGGGGCATTACCACTGATGCTCATATTGAGGGCCTCCGAGAATTTTGTCCGGACTGTCACTGCGTTGTCTGTCCTTCTACTGAGCACGTTCTTTGGCAGTGTGAAACTTGGAAAGATCATAGGGTGTTTGACCAACCCACCGATCCCATGTGCGCTCGCATGGGCTGGAATCAAAATGGGGTGCACCCCTGTTTGGGCCAAATGGCCACGATCCGCGCAGTGGCTGCCGAGGCCCGGATGAAAAGATTGCGCCTTGGCAGGGCCCCCTGTGTGGGGGGCACCGTCCTGTAAGGACCCCTGAGCGCAGCTGTGCTGCGCTCCTTTTCTGGCCGCTACACCGCCTCCGGGTGCCAGTGTGCGGCTTCAGCTTCAACACGGCTGCCATAGTAGACTGGGACAGAGACGGTGATTTGGACCTCATCATCTTATCTGAATCAGATCGCAAGGTGCACTACCATGAGATGGTTTCTGGGAACCTTCAAAAAGAAGAGCCGCAGCATCCGTTCAAAAACATCACCATCCCACCAGAGGTCCTTGAAAGATTTGATTTCTCATTCTTTGGATTTTTCCATCCCATTGCGGTGGACTGGGATAACGACGGCGATATGGACTTGTTTTTGGGATCTCCAGATGGGCGTTATTTTGAGCAGGTGGCAGACGGCATTCTACGCGAGTGGCCACGCGAGCAAAGCCCAGTTGGCAACTTGACAGAAGTCTTGACCGGTAATTTTCGGACCAAGTGGGCGTTCGTAGACTGCGATGCAGATGGTGACTATGACCTGTTGAAAATGTATTCACAACCAATGGTTGCTTCAGACCAGGCCGTCCGGGCTTGTGAACAGGATGGCACACACATCCTACGTTGTGACAGCGCTTTTCTATGTTTAGGAACAAACCTTAGCAAATTCGGCTTGTCAGGGAGTGCTGGATTCAGATTTCAGTTGAGCAACGTGGCTGATGGCCGACTCAGATTCATTACTTACAATGCTAGAAAGAACAAGGCAGAGCTGTGGAGTGCAGGCTCTTGTGTTCCAGCTGACCCATGCCACTCGAAGGGCTTGTGTTTGCCCAGGCAAGCGCATTGCACTTGCATTGCAGGCCATGAGCTGGCTGACTGTTCGGGCTGCGAAGCAAGTTATTTCAGCGTGCAAGGAAAGGTGGGGCAGATGCATGACTGCAAAGCATGTCCAGGTGACGATGGCAAGGTTTGCTACGGTCGCGGAAGCTGCTTTGATGATGTGGCAGGGAAGGCGCTTGCTCGGGAATCTACGGCTCGCCTCATTGCAAAAGGCAATGGCTCATGCAGCTGCAATGATGTCCACTTCTATGGAAGCGACGATGAAGGTCGAAGCACCTGCATGGATGGAGTTTGCCCAGCTGGTACCGAAGAGAATGATGGAAGTTGCACTCCTTGCGCTGCTGGGACCTTCTCGGCAGAAGGTGGCTCTTGCAGGATTTGCTTTCCAGGAACATTTTCCCACACAAGAGGCAGCAAGTGTTTGACTTGCGCCCCTGGAACCGTGTCAACAGAATCAGGTGCTTCGGCCTGTGACGCGTGTCCTGCAGGTACATATGAGGTTGACCATCAGTTGTGCAGTGAGTGCCCGGCTGGCTTAGTTTCTTCGAGGGGCAGTAGCTCATGCACAAAATGCCAAGCTGGATCGCAAGCAGCAAAGCCAGGCAGCATCACATGCCAATCGTGCGCAGCAGGCACCTACGCAGGGGAGGCCAGCACAGAATGCAGCCCGTGTCCTTCAGGGACCATTTCAAATCAAGCCAGTGGAAGCTGTAGCCCATGCGATGCTGGCCGTTTTGCCAAAGCATCTCTTACATGTGAGTCCTGTCCGGGGGGCACCTTTTCCATTGCTGGAAGCAGCAAGTGCCAGAGCTGCGTCACAGGAAAGTTCTCCTTGACGGGAAGTAGCAACTGTTCTGATTGCCTTCCGGGAACAGTCTCTTCCCCAGGCTCTTGGGCCTGCGATGTCTGTCCTGGTGGGACCTTTGCTGCTGCAGGAAGTGGTGTGTGTGACGCCTGTCCTGTGGGCCAAGTATCGGGCCCGAAGAGTGCTGCCTGCAAGAGCTGTGAAAGCATCTTCATCCGCTCGACTCCTGATGATGCGAAACAGAGCTGCCAAGTTCTTGCGATGGATGTCGTTTTTGCCGTGATCTTCTGGAGTGCATGCTCTTGCTTGTGTTTTCTGCTTTTGGTTGGTGTCTCAGGACGCATCCCCATCTCAGATGTGTCTGCACAAGGTAAAAAAGTTGTGGTGACGACTTCCATGGCCCACTTTCTCCGGAAAAGGGCATGCCCGAAGGTGACTTTCGCAGGAACCGGCGTACCTGACTTGGAGGCATCTGGGAAGAGCTGGACAATCAAAGCCTTGACTTTGTACCAATTGACTCTGCACGGCGATGAGAGCACCATGCCACTGGACACGTCAACAGGACATTTGTACCTGAAGTTCCCACAGACTTTCTTGTCCACAGGTATGTGGCACTGTCCTCTCATTTGGTGGTGCTTATTCTTTCTTGCAGCCAGTGCAGGGGCTGCAAGCAAGCTCACTTGGCCACTAACTTTGCTGCTCTGTGGTCTGGGTCTTTGTGCGGGCTCCGTGGCTTTTGCAATGCGGCGCAGGTGGGGATACCAGAACTGGCAAGCTTGTTGCTAATGCCGCTTCGCGACGAAGACCGCCCTTGTTTTGTCAGTGTCAAAAGAACAAACATAGTTCGCAAATTTCAGGCCAATGTTGTCCTAAATCGATGTTCCTTGTGGGTCTTGCGGGCCATGGCTGGCATATGGCCCACATTGGACCAAAAATAATCACAACTTCAGCATGGACCCAGGAGGTTTCCTCTATGAAATCCCAAGCGTTATGGCTGTACTATGGCGGATAATGTCGGAAGTTGAGATTTTGTGGGGGAGCCGTGTGGCATCACCATAAAAAACGGATCTAAGATGACCTCAGTCCAGTTTTGATCAGGTTTGCATGTTTTAGGTTTCTAATGATCTAATGGGTATCTTTTTGACAGCGCTTAGGCTTGAAACATTTTGAAACACTTTCGAAGAAGACAGCCTATTCACAGTGGCTCCACATGGCCCCGTTGCAAAAGAACACACTTCTGACCCAGACACAGGCACCCCATACAAAATGCAAATCTCGAATAGCGAGGACATCCTGTTCTACTTAAATGGCGACCACCAGCCCTATAAGTCCTTATAATCTATAGGTGATTTTTGCAGAATTTAGGGGCCAGTCACACCTGTACTTGCAATGGGATATGGCTATGGCCTTGGAATATGTGCACGAAAGGAAACTATGCATCAACATCATACATATTATACAACAACTTTGGATGCCCAGTGGTCGGTTGGATGAGTGGCTACTATGCCACAACACGCACTGCAATGCATGTTTGTTCCAGACGTGATAAACGCCGATGTTGCTTTACTTAAGCCCGTTTTAAAAAAGAATGAGGGCCACATCCCGCTCTTGCAAAAGGTTGTAGTCGACTATATTGGATTTGTTGAGCATTGGCCCCCCTCTTCAAGACTTTGGAAGAAATGTGTTTACACAAAAACTCTGGCTTGCAAATCACAATGTTTCACCGCCAGAAAATTTCAAAATACCAACACACATGGAGACTTTCGGCCTCTTTTTGTTTTGTGAGCCTTCTGTAGCAGCAACTTTTAGTTCCGATGTGTTTGAGTTGGCTTCTGCATGGTAAGGCCTTGCTCACATGTGTCAGTCGAAAAAGTGTCAGTTAAAAAAATATGCAGTTTTAGGGTAAGCTGACAGAGCTTCTGACGATTTGGACTGATTCACTTGACACTTAGAATGATGCTTCGCAGTTTTAAGGCGGGCGGCGGACTTTGAGAATAGACTCTGAAACACTCCGAACAACCCCCTTGAGTTGCCCCTGCAGGCAAAGTGAAGCAACGCCATTGGTGAAAAGGCGGCGGCAATTCCTCAAGGAGTGGCCTCTGGCCCTTGAACGATGTAGCCGCGGACCTGATCGCTCTATCACAGCTGGGAAACTTCACGATTTCCTGCAGAGTCTTAACTGCAGCAAGAGATGCATCTAGTCAGAATACTGTAGATGTCAAAGGGCATGCCACAATGGTTGTAAGAAAGACCTAGCGCAATTCAAGACATTAAAGAGAGAGCAGTTCATCCGAAGATCGGTGTGGTGACTGCGTTGGAAAACCGTTCGCCTGTTAGAAGGCCCAAATCTCATCGAATCTCGTGGACTCAAGACTCACCGACATATACCGACATGAGCCTGAACTCACCATCAGCCCCAAAATACACAACTCATCAGTGATAATAGTTGTAGGATGTTGTAGGATGTTGTAGGATGTTGTAGGATGTTTTAGGATAGCGGGTATATAACGCCATCTGTTTGTTTCCAGGGGCTGAGTCTGCTGAGTAGACGTGAATCTGATAGTATCTGAAATCGAGGTTCTTCGAGACCTTCATCAAGGAGCGCTCCATGTACTACGTTTGTTCCAACATCGTGAAGCCGCTGACCGAGCCCTTTCAGCTTTCATTCGTGGAATTGGTGGGTCCGACGAGTATCCAGTGGTTTGTTAGTCACTACTGGGGCATGCCAGTTCGTCATTTCAGCGATGCCATCCGCAAACATGCCCAGTGCTTGGACGGAGATTGGGAAGATTCATCATATTGGATCTGTACCTTTAGCAACAGCCAATGGCACGTGAAGGAAGAACTTGGGCTTGGACAATGGCAAAACTCATCTTTCTACTTGGCTCTTAGATCTCCAGAGTGCCAAGGCACCACAATGATCATTGATGAGTCGGTCTTTCCCCTGCAGAGGATTTGGTGCTTGTTCGAGGTCTACCAAACCATTTCCTTGTCACGGAGTGAACATTTTCATGGACTGCTCCTTTGTACATCCACTGGTGTGTTGCAGCAGGGCAACGCTGGTACTGATGTCGCTGTGGCGGTCGCCAAAACAGTTGCAGAACTGGATACCCGCAGTGCCAAAGCAACTGACGAAGAAGATCGGCTGATGATTCATTCACTCATTGAGAATATGCCAGGAGGCTTTGATACGATGAACAGCTTCGTGCGGGATACGATTTGCAGTGCTTTGGAGGCTTCCCATCTTCACTACGAGAGCACTTTCAAGACCTTGGTGAAGAATTTGACTTCAAGAGACTCCTCATCTCGATCCACCCAATCTCCCAGATCTGCCCCTTTGCCGACACTTCTCACCAGCGCAGTGCAGGAGCCAGAGACTAAGGTGGACACCAACTAGCCCGGCCCTTGTTGATCTCAATGTTGAGCTCAAATGTCATGCAATGAGAAATTTTTCGAAGCATAGATAATTAGATCAATTAGATATCCATAGGACTTTGCCTAGCCACTGTGCTTCCAATCCTTTTTGGTGCAAGCTAATGCAGGCCTGCGCTTCCAATCCTGTTTTAATGCAAGCAACTTGTACAGCAAATTTGATTTTCTTTCGACCAGGTCCCAGATCCTGTGCATTTCGTGCTGCCTGCAGGAAAATCGTTCTTGCAAGTCTGAGGCTGCACAAGGCTGCCTGCAGCCAAACACATCAAACACCCGCTTGCCCCATAGAAATCAACGCAGCAGGGGCAGAAGAGAATGGTGAGTGACTCGGACAGACAACACAGGTTCAGCAGGATATGATGTCTAGAAGCATGAAGAAGCTGCCTTCACTTTGAATGCTTGCACTCATGCACTTGGCGCCCGACTCCCGGAGTGGATTGGGTCTTTGGAGAAGCTTTCTCAAAAGCTTGGCGTCGGTACTTGCGCATGATCGGATCCAACTTCTTGTGATGAGGCCGTTTCGGATGTTCCGTGATTCCTGCTTTGTCAAGACGGTCCTGAGAGTCAAGGCCAGCTAAGGTTTACAAATTGGAGCAAGCAATTTAGCCTGTAAAACTCCTTTCCTTATCCATCTGATCTAATTTGTGGTTTCTTGTTTCCCAGATTGGTCAAGAGATTAGAGTCGAGCTGTTTGCACGAACAGGTTGTGATAATCCGGGACGGGTAAAAACTTGCGATTTTCCCGTTCAGGGGATGAATGTCGTCCATGAAGACCGGTCATTTTGATAGGAAAACCAGGGTGGCAAAGTCTTGTTGACTACAATATAGCCATAGTAGATCATAGTAGGACATTTAATCACGTTAATCACGACATACTGTAGTGGCTTTCTGCCGCCATTATTGTGACTTTTTTTCCGATGACAGCAAGGCAATGTCTTTAAACCAGGTCCCTAACCGGGCCATAAAGCCTCGAGCTGTTGACAGATCATAACAGAGCAACGTTTCTACAGTGTCACTGACTGTTGGATTGTACAATGTTGGAGCAGAAAGGGACATGAGCTGTGCAAGGAAAATGATGGTAGGCATACTCAAAACATCCAAAACATGGACGCAAAAACATCCATGCAAAGCAAAATCTAAACGACCTGCGATTGCACAAGAAGGGTGCAAGGTTTGTGCGCGGGTTTGTGCAAGGCCGGTGCCTACCACAAGCAGTTGCCAGGAATACACCACAGCTGTCATCCATATCACCAGACATGGCCATGTCTGGTGATTTTTTCACACTTCTTTGGAATGATCACAACATGCAACCCTTTGGCAGGCGTATGTGGCATTGTCTCGCTGTTGTCGAGCCGAGGATCTTTGAATTGAAGGTGCATGTTGCATATTACTACGTTTGAGCGGCAGGATTAAATGTTGTGCAGGGATGTGTGGTGTAGTGTGTGGCAGTGTGGCGTATTTGTTGCTCTATGTTAACCCAATGTCAACTCTGTCCATGGGATTTCAGGTTTCTACATCTTGATTCAGACTTGCACCGACAAAGGTCATTAAAGATCCCTATTACTCTTCCATTGTGCCAGATTTGTTTTGCACCTTTTAAAGGGCCACAAACTCCAGAGCCTGGCATTTAGGAACCTAAGTGACGGTATCCTTGAATATCACAGATACAAAATTATATTATATATACAGGGTTACCATACGTCTACCAGTCTTCAGTCCTGGTTTTAATGTTCAGCTACCTTCGTTTGATTGGCTGCATTTGGAGATGATATGTCCAACATTATTCGTGATGAGATGTGATGAGAATATCACTGGAACCGTACAACAATGTATCTAGGAATCACATGGCTGTTCGCTCCAGAGGCGCTCCTGATTGGTGGAGAGACCACACATTCATGGGCTGGCTTGGGGCAGGCCGCAGAAAGACTGTTTTGAAGCGAGTTGCTGATTGATCTGTCAGTCCCTTTGTTTGTGGTACAAGTATATTTGTTACATCTCTTGCAGTAACTCTTGAATGTTGCGTTTATCTTAACTGTCTATTACGTCTATACTACAAGATGTCCCAATATCTGTTGTTATACAGCAAGTGGCTCAAGCTGCGTCTGAAATTCTCTAGTACCTATCCTGCTTTTTCGATCTTCTCCAAGTACTGTACTGGTACTAAGATTACGAAGTGAATTCAATCCAATCCCATCATATGAATGTATCATTTGCTATTTTAATTTGTTCATGCCCTTGACCGCATTGAGCTTGCAGGTAATCGAACACGCCTTTTCTTGGTAGTTGATGTAGTTGTTTCTTCTACCATTTTGAAACCAATCGTTGGCCCCCAACTTGAGCCAAGCTAACTTCTTTGGCTCGCGCATTGGAGGCCAAGGGCACATCTGATGAATTGGTGGAACGGGTGAGAATGGTACCTTGATTTTGCGAGTTGACGAACTCAACTGACCGATTGACTTGGTGGACTTAGGGTCTCTGTATGGACCCTTTGCACATCAGCCATCATCAGCCTGGAATAGGAGTCGGGAACAGTGACAGAGCTATGATCACTTGCATTTGCCATTGTCGGACCAGGACAGATTCATTTTTGTCGGGAGGGAGTGCCGGTGTTCCAAGGATGCAGCTGCATGCAATCGTTGGCTTGCAGCAAGACTTCTGGTCATCGATGAGGTCGTTCAGAGCATGTGAGTGAAATCCCACGCTTTGGCGATTCCTGTGAGTGAATCTTGCCACTTTCTGCCTCATGTTTGATTGTTTGATAGGCTTATCATTTAATCTACAGGTCTGGGTGAACATTCACGCTTCCTAAGCCCCCATGTTTGATTGTTAAACTGCCCAACCTGGGGTCCACAAATTGACAAATTAGACCCAGAGTCCTCTTATCAATGTTGAAGGTGCATTGACATGAATTTGTTCCAATACCAATGCGTCTTGATATGAAGACCGTTGCTGTATGAGTTTAAGACCATTCATATCCATCCATCAACATTCAGAAAGATCATGCAAATATGTTAAAATATAATCCATTCACATAAAATACAATCAACATCAATTAACATCAATCAACCAATGGTCAACCAATGGTCAACCAGTGCAGGTCTCCATGATTTCAGCCAAGCTGCTGGATGCCTTGGACCAGTGCGGCCGTGTGTGTCGCGGTTTGTCAATGCCCTTTGGAAATCTGCCGGTGTTGTTATGTGGGAAACCCAGCTGATCTCAGGTGGTTACCCCGGAAATCCCCGAAAATGGGCGCGATTTTCCATTGCAGACACTTTCCAAACGGCAAACGAAGTTTGGTGAAAACCTCAGAACATGATAGAACATGTAGGCAATAGACCAATACAGGAAAACATGGAAAAAAGGACAAGTTGTGTGCTAATTATATCCCCATTCTATCCCCATGATATTCCCACTATAATCCCCAACGAATCTGAAGCCTCAGCCTTTCCATGTCAAGCCAGCGAAACATCCCAGCTCTTTTAGGTGGTGATTTCCATCAACTTCCTCCAGTTTCTCTGGATGGTTGGGCCTTCCAAGCCAAGGCAGGAACAAAACCGGTATGTATCTTGTTGTATGTATTTAATGGTCGTGTGTAATGCTGTACGCTGTATTTATACTCGATACAGTATATATTGATTATATTTATCATATTTATTATATTTGTTATATTTATATATCATGATATGTAGCAACATGTATCATGCATAATCCACTAGTAGCAGTACTTTATTGATAGAAATCCTGGAACTCCTCCGTCCCCAGGTTTGGAAGGAGGCCATCAGCTTTTCCCTGGAGCTGACGGAGGTTCTTCGCAGTGATCCACAAGAGCGGCAGCTGTCGAAAGCCCTGCAGGAGGTGCTCGAGTTCCAGAATATACAATCATATTTAGATAGAGCATACATGATCATACACATAATTATAAATATTATAAAGCACTGTTTTCAGAACTGTGGTCTTAAGAAATTCCAAGTTGTTTCGATGTTGCATGACCAGCAGACAATGACATACAATGACTCCAGGTGCGATGTGGCCGCATCTCGGACGGATCGTGGCAGTTCCTGCAGTCTTTAGCGAAGAAGCCAAGGCAGATTGGATTGTTACTGAGCTTTTAATAGTTTAATTGTTACTGGCAGATTGGATTTAGTCCTAGCTTTCCTAATGTAGGCATGATTGTTCAATCCAAGCCGCAGATTTGAAGAGATGGCACCCTGTACTCACTTCGCCTTGCAGGCTTGTCAGCATTTTATTCAAGTGTATATTCAATTATTCACTTGGCCTTGCAAGCTTGTCAGCATTTGTAGCCAGCCATTGTCTTAAGTTGTTCCTGCTGTCCTCAGCGAATAGACTCAAATCGTCAGAGGGTCAAAATTTCAGGAGAAAAACGCTGAATCTCCAAATCATCCCCAAAGCCAAGCTTGTTTTCCGACTCAACCGAACAATTGCGATTTTAGATGATTTTAGTCAACTTTGCACAACTTTGAAAATACAAAGATGTTTGTTGGGGGCATTCTCAACAACTGAGTCGACCTTCACCTGACCAGGCAGAATGATCGGTGCCCCGTGGTGGTGGTGCCCACCAACCGGCAGGCCTGTGGCCATGGATTCATGGAACATGTTTGGACCATGGTGGGATTTGTTTAAAGGTAGCTGGGGAGCATGTCCGTATCTCCTGCAGCTTCAGGAGCGAGTGCTGAGATACATCCAGCATCCAGCATCGTTCACTCTTGCATCATCTTGCATCATGATGTTTGACGGGCACTTTTTCAGATTTCAATGATTAGACATCCATAACATATCATAAAATGCCATGCTTTCTGGCTTGAAATTGTGGAGCCTCCACAGGCGGATGAGATCAATGTGGCAGCACTCCGGGCCGCCATGGAGACAAGTGGAGAGGCTGCAGCAGAGGATAGTCCTGACATATCCTGACAAAACTTCTCTGCACGGCACTAATGTTATCACACTTTTGGACTTCTAAAGTCGTAAAGTTTGCTTTTGCTCATGTTCAGCACTAAGATGCACCAAGATGAGATGACGTGATGATCATGATGTACGCTTGATTGTTGCACTACGGTATATATATATATATATGGCAAAGCCTGTCAAGGTGGTTGGATGTTGGTTTGAAGCGAATCCGAATCACGTCCTCCTGATTGATTCTCCGGTTTCCACATGTTTCCACTGTTCAAATCTACGCCATTTTGCTTCCAACGCTTCGGTGCAGATTCATCGCTATTCTGCACTACACGTAAGTGGTGCCAGAAAAAAGGAGGCGGGATCCCTTAGAAGGAGAGGTCCATGGTGGGACATGGTGGGACTTTGTCGCTGCTCGCAGATGCTTATTAATAAAATTTCAGGTGCTGCCAACCTACCAAGAAAGAATTGTGACCAGCGATGAATCAGGGTTTGCGGTTGGAAGCTGCTCTGGAATCCTTTGATGTCTTTAATCTTCTCATATCTTCTCCTTAGTACCTACACCAAGTGAGCAGTGTTCAAAACTCTGCTGGTTTGTGATTATAGGGGATTATACTACCAAATTATCCCAACCTAATATATTGTGAATTATAAATTGTATATACCATATAATATATATATATATATTGTATTATTATTGTAGATTACATAATCCTTTATCGGGATCCTTCCAGGTGCCAGAAGAGCTTTCACTCTGCAAGGGCGCTGTGGTGGTTCTGACGACCAGCATCAGGTCCCCGGCGGAAAATCATGGGAAAAATGGTGGAAAAACAGAGAAAATACCTTAACATACCATGTGCAAGGGTCTTTCCTCAACAGACATCAACACACAACGTCAGGAGACTAGTTGCAGCTCTAGCGGTGTACTCGATTCGACTTTATTTTGCATTCTTTTACTTGCTCAATGAATTCATAGACGGTTGTTGCATTTTTTTGCTAAATCTCAGTGATCTAATTTTTTGACATGCTTGGGTCTAGTCTCCTTGCGCAGGGTGGGACCACAAGGCGAGGTGAAATGGGCCAATGGCCTTCGTTCCTCGGCTGAAAGTGGCCTTTATGTTTTGGCTGGACGACTGTGCTCTCAGGTTGTTGCGTCTCTGGCTTCGTACAGCTGTTCGGCTCCCGAGTGAACATGTTTCGGCATTCTTTGGGAAATATAGCTATAGGATCCTATAGGTTGGCGGGGAATGTGCAGTGGCCCGATATTCCAAGTGCGGGCATCAGTCGGCATCAGCAAAGAACACCCCCCCAAATCTCAGACCTGCAGAATCCTGACTTTGTTCAAATTGTTCTGTTAAAATATTCTGAACTCAACTGGAAGATTTTGGAAGCAACCAACTGCCGTGAACCGTATCCACTTACTGCCCATTGGACATGCATTGAGCGCTCCTGAGAGCGCAGCTGTGGCAGTCACCTGAGGCCACGCAAAGTTTGGATGCTCAGAAGGGCTGCCATATGCGGGTCATGTCAGTGACATCAGGAGGTCCAAAGGTTGTTGGACCATGGGATTTTCTGACGATCGAAAATTCTCTGATCAAAATTGATCAACCCATCCAGCGGGTATCTGATCCGAACGCCACTTCATGCCACTTCTCAGGCCTTCGACCATCGACATCCAGATTTTGAAGCTGTTCATGGCCACAGCCTTCGCCAATTTTTGCTGCGACATGGGGGCCTGTTGCCAAAATTGCAGGCCCGTTGTACCAGTAGCAGATGCTCCCCGAGTTGTAGATTGTAGATTTGATACTGGTGTCACTGGTGTCCATGTTTACTTCCGATATCTTCCGCTGGATCTTGAGTGAGGTGCCGAAGTTGACACTCAGAGATTGCTTGTGTTGCTATTGTTCTGTGGACATGTTTTGATCATTGCTCAGATTTTCATGGATCCGCCAGATCTGCGAATATTGCTGATGGGAATTGAATTCGATTTAGATATAATATTTCAATGGATTGGTTTAAGGGAAAATCTACAGGAAACCATGGTTTTTACCATCAAATATAGGGTTTTCCTGTAACATTTCCCATCATCCAATTCTATTGGATTCTTGATGTCAAGGTCCTTTTCCACCAGCGTAGGCTTTAGAAGACCCAAGCTCTGAGTACGTCCTACACCCGGCTCCTTGGCCCTGAATGGCAATCAATGTATATGGGGATGGGTCAAAACCCTGGTACCTAGTGAACCCCAAAATAGCTGGTAAATGGATGTTCATCCCACTAAAATGTATCTACCTAGGTCTTCAAAAGATCAAGAATTTTTGGTCGACCCCTAGTGTTCTACTTTTTCTGGACGCTAATTCAAAAAGTAGACGTTTTGGTCGATATCTCCAAAAACCGGTCGTGAGCTTTATGCCCTCCACTGCAACCTTGATTTTTCTGTCATTCCCCGACCCCCTGAATTGATTATAGATTTCGCTCATGGAAAAAGCCTGGTTTTAAATGGTCTCTCACAAACTAAGTCGTGCATCCCAATCCGCATGGTGATGTGCACACACACACACACGCACAGTGTTCAAACTTGCAATCATGACCATGCTTCTTCCAAAAACATAATTCCGTGAGAACTCTGCAAAAAAGAAGCAGAAGGCTTAACATTTCCATTTTTTTGCATATTGCCGAAAACATTAAACAACAACGTGACCTAGTTTTTGGGATTTGTAGGCGTTTGATGGTTTTTGTAGTCGTTTTGAAGCTTTTGAGGGAGTTTTGAAGGTTTTTGTAGGCGCGAACTTTCGCACAAAACGTGCACATCGCATACAAAAATGAACATAATCTAAGAAATGGTGAGCCAAAGAGTCTGTTAGTGGCACTTCAAAGCCGATTGACCAGCTAACATGGCTGGTCAGAGTTTAGCGTTTTGATTTTATTCGCTTATGGTGGATAGAGGGTAGGTGGTGGTTGACCCTGTCGATTTGCGGGCCACTTGTCATTGCTTCACTTGTCATTGCGGACCCAGTTGAATTGTCCCACTTTGCTGGGTTTGCTTCTTTCATCCTGATTTGTGATTGCATCATACATATCGTTCACTTATTTGCACGATGGAATCTCGTGAATTACATTTTGGCTTAAAGCCAGGGTAAGCATTGGTGAAAACCATGCTAGGGGCCACGTCGTACCATGCGGTGCTCAAAGTCCAGACGCCCCGGCCGCTACCCTGCATGGAGAGAAAACAGTGAGTAAAAGCGTTTGAGACAGTGCATCCCTGGCACAAACCGGTCGGGAGTTTGGACTCCTTGCTACGGGTGCTGGAGAAGTCTTGGGTGGTGCAAGTATACTGGTTTTTTCTGGCTCGCTTGCTTCCTCTCTTCCATATTCCGTGTCCTTTATCTTCATATTCATTTTCCAGCGTATTCTTTGAGAACATGGTTGCCTTGATCAAGAATGTGACTAACAAGTATGGCCCTACATGGTATGTACATGCATCCTCCGGATTCATCATGTATTTGGTTGCTGTCAATGTGACCTCGGCAGTGAGCAAGCCTTTTCAGTGGGACTGGCCTGATCAGTACATACACTTTGAGCAGCAGATGCTGGAAGATCTTTGCCGCCGTGTCTGTGACCTTGTTTGGCTTGAGGTCCTCAACTGCTTAAGCTTCACGGGGAATTGTGCCAAGTTTTTGAAATGTTGTGACTGTTGTTTGGAACTTTTGCTTGGTTTCCTAATCCCCCCACATATGCGGTGGAAGCGAAAGGTGGCAGTGCTAGAACGATTGGCTGCAATTCTTTTCGCAGCAAAGACATTGGTTTGGTTTCATGCAAACTTGCATTGCAGGGTGGCCAAAAGTATGTGGCCCCTGCTTACTGTGAATGTACAAATGGCTTTGATAGGTGATACTCATTATGCTTTGGAGCTGGTTGCATGGTACCGGGAGATTTTTTCTACATACTTGGATCGTGGCTTTTGCTTGTATCTTTGGTTTGCAAGGAGTTTTCAATACATTGGGATAGCTAGATTGCATCGTACAGGTTCTGAACATGTTGGACCGGTCCAGCGTTTGTTTGAGCATTTGGTCCTTTGTCGTCGGCAGCATGCCCCTCATGCGCGCTTTTTGAGATACAAGTTGGCCAGGCGGATGCCGCTCTGGAAGACGTTGTGGTTTCCGGTACATTGTGGTGAAGAGCCCATGATACGCGCTGCCGAAAGTTTGCTTATACAGTCTTTTCGACCCAATGCGAACTTTGTACCTGCAGCTCCCAAACATTGCGGCGTGAAGTTTCCTAGGCGTAGGAAGAGGCCTCCAAAATTTATCCGCCTCCGTCAGAAAGGGCTTACTCCTGGAGTGCCTTCTGTTGGATCCATATGGTCCGGTGTTGTGTGGAAAAACATGTTGGCTCGTGCTGAAAGACTATTGTGGGGACGACAGCGACAACAAGAGCATGATGGTTATGCCTTTCTTTGGTCCATGTCTTTCCATGAGGCTTATAGGTTCCAACAGAAGATTTTTTGGGTAGCTTTTGGCCAGTTTGGCCCTGTCAATTTGTACGAGCGTGGCCAGCGTCGACTTGTGGCACTTTGGCTGTCTTGCAAGTCTTGCCGACTTGACTTGTGTCGTTTGCGTCGTGCTTGGGCATGTGACTCGGTTGGTGTGGTTTTGGACGGCCTTTGCAAAAACATTGATGCTCCTGGGAGGAGACGGTTGGCTTTTGCAGCTGTGCGGCAAATCTTGCGTCTCGAAGGGCTCCCCAGCAAAGCATTGTACACTATGACGGTGCCTGAGAAGTACTTAGTTGGTGTTGTTCGTAGACTTACCTTTTCCATGGCGCGCAACTGCAAGAAATGGTCGAAATCCGTTTGCACATGGGTCTTGAAGAAAACGCGTGTGGTCGTGGGTCGCCGGCGCACTTTCCGTGATGATCTGTCGCATGCACAGTTTGCCCGCAAGGCAGATGTCCGGAGCGCACTTGATTTTGATGATGCCACCCTGGCAGCTGGCCTGTCTGGGTTTAATATGAAGAAGGTTGAAGCTCATATTGACACTGCTAAGCGGCGTACGGTACATGAAATTTGCCATGATATTGTTGGCTTGCTTAACAATTGGAGTTGCTGGTCAGGGCTGGGTCGCTGCAAGTGTCCAACTGCAAAGGCACAACGCGAGTTGTTTTCATCTCGTGCATATACCTTAGCGGCCAGCCGCCTTGACATGTCCCATGTTGAGTTTGCTACATACACTCATGACATGCGTTGTGATGATTCCTTGGTGCGGGTCCCAGATGACAAGGACCGTGCTTGCATGTGGTTGATACCTCCTGCTTGCTATGTTACTATGTTGCTGATGTATGCCATCCTGGCGCCTACATGGAAGCAGTGTCCTCTTTCTGTCCAGGAAGCTAATGTCATCACTGCTTTGACTTTACTTCGCATTGTCCCGGAGGGTTTGCACAGGTGGCTGCAGCTTGATGCTGATATCATGTGGCTTCCATATGTGTATGTGACAGTGAAGTCAAAATGCTATGGCGGTACTGGCCGGGTGTGTAGGAAACTATGGCATTCATGCTGCCGCAACGTCATTTCTTACTGTAGGTGGCGTGCCAGGAGGAATTGGCGGTTTGTTGGACGCGGCTTGGATGTCATCCTTAGAGCCTCTGGTAAAGGATTCGAAGTACGTGACATGTCCTGTGCATCGACCAATTTGCTTGCTGATATCCATGGATTGCAACCTGGGCAATGTTGCAACACTTGCCAGCGGTGTGGGCATCTCAAGCGTGACTTGAATGGGGTTGTTTGTGATGCCGGTCAATTCTTTGAAATGGTGAAACCCCATGATGCCTTGGCTTCTGTTCGGGAGATTATGCATGATGTTTCTGCGCGTACTGGTCAGAACACTGTGACAGTTCTCAAGACTCGAAAAGTTCACGGGTTCCTCGGTGGCACTGCTGGCCTTTTTCGACCAAAATCTGTGACCTTTTGCTTTGATGACCTCCTCCAATGTTTTTGGGCTTCTGTCATGGTTTGTTTTTGTTATGTGGGTAACATGGTTTTCAGACTCAGCAGTCTCCCGATTGGGGGCTTACTCAGCCGCGTGGCCTCTGGATATGTACTTGCGTGTGATGAGAGTGCATGGACTTCATCTGTATCTTCTCAACGGCAATCTGGTTTCTTTATACCTGGGGTGCGATGGGCTAACTTGCTTGTTTGTATAGATACATTGATGATCTACTTATTCTCTCACGTGCATGGTGCTATGACTGTCTATGTGCGCTTCCTGCCTTTATCTACAAGGTTCCCTTTGACCCTGGCCCCAACTCTCGCACTTTGACATGGCTGGACATGGAAATCAACTTGGACACTATTTGCCCAGGTTTGAAGAGCACACCTTTCCGGATTCCTCCACCCTGGGATGTTACCCAACAAGACTACGAAATTTGTTTTGGGCAAGGCTTTCCAGATATCAGCAGCTGCAACTGACTGAAATAGTGTGGCAGGAAGATTTGTGCTTTCAAATGGTTTGCCTTTTACGGCAACATGTTGGACGAAGGCGTTTGAGAAATTTGGTTTTCAGCATGTACAAGAGTTCGGTTCACGAAGAAATTGCTTTTATGAAAACGGTGGTTTGTGCCCAAATGTTCAAAGACATGAGTAGGGACATACGTGGCGACGGAGCTGCTCTTACTCAATAGGCTTTGCGGAATTGCGCACAGCTTTTGAGCAGCCATGGTGAAGTTTGTTTTGACCCTCCTCTTCCTGCATTTGTGGCTTGCGCATGCTGGCTGGGGCTATAGTGGTAAGGGTTGGTCCCAGCGATCGTATGGCAGCAACTCCAATGGTGGAAGATGGCAAAACTGGAGCGATGGGTCTCAGCGCCCTCCCTTCCAGCCGCAGACTGTCCGCATTGAGGTTGATCATGTTGGGCGCAGCAGCTCACGAAAAGACAGGAAGAGCAAAAAGGACAAGAAGCGGCGACGCAACAGATCCATGTCATCATCATCCAGTTCTTCTTCACCATCAGTCAAGAACCGCCGTAGCCGGAAGGATCTACCCCAAAGTAGTGCTATGGACTCCAGATTGCAAGCTGAGCTTGAAGCACTCCGCAAAGAAAAGGCAGACAGGGATGCTCAAGCTCAAAAAGAAGCTCTCTTGGCCGAAGTACGTGCTATTGCTGCAGAAGGGGTGAGGAGTGCGCCTTTGAAAGCCGGTTCCACGCAGCACATGCCAGATGGGTCTGTGGCACTGGGAGACGCCAAAGATCAGCTCACACCACCTGATCGCATGGCAGTTTTTCACACACTGGATGGGTATGAGAAAGTCAAAAAAACCAAGACATGGCTGGAGCTTGAGGAAACTCTGGCCAGTGAGGAGGAAAGTGTGCTGAAAGAGCTTTACAGAAAGGTGTGCCGCCGCTCCCAGATCGAAACCTGCAATGGCGCACAAGCTCGTGCAGGGCTTGAAGAATGCGATTGCTGAATTTTCAACTGCTTGAGGGGATGATGCTGTGGGGCTGTGTGAAGGGCGAAATACTGCAAGGAGCGATCTTCCTTTGCCACCATCCCTTCCGTTTTTTGGATCATGGGTGGGCGTCTTCATAGTTTCTGCCACAGGTTGTTGTGCATTTATCTGTGGAATTTCTTTCTTTCGGAGCATCGCAGTGTAGCACAGGGGCCCTTGGTCAGATCTGGCCCATTCCATACCTCTCTGCTCTGAAAACCATTGCTTTTGATTACCCAGTGACTAATGCTATTCTGGCCAACACCTTTGGCTATGATGCGGGCTATATGGCTAGAGCGCTGTGTTTATCTGCAGCATGCACCGGTTTTCTGATGAGACGTCCTCTTTTGGATTACGGATTTGGCTGGAAGCAGTTGCAAAGTAGAAGCCTTTTGTTCAGTGGCCACAATGCTTCAACCCCTTTTCCTTGCACGAACCTTTTAGTGCGACGGCCATTTTGTGAGCACTGAAGGTGTTGTCAATTTGGTTTGTTTAAAGAAATTTGGTGCAGAGATATCCACTGCTAGTTGACGATTTGTTTGGCATGAGTCATCAGCTGAATGCTCGGCCCAGTTGAATTGTCCCACTTTGCTGGGTTTGCTTCTTTCATCCTGATTTGTGATTGCATCATACATATCGTTCACTTATTTGCACGATGGAATCTCGTGAATTACATTTTGGCTTAAAGCCAGGGTAAGCATTGGTGAAAACCATGCTAGGGGCCACGTCGTACCATGCGGTGCTCAAAGTCCAGACGCCCCGGCCGCTACCCTGCCTGGAGAGAAAACAGTGAGTAAAAGCGCTTGAGAATGGCCCACATGAGGGAATTCAACTGACATAGGATTGAATGAAATGAAACCAGGGAAATCATAGGTAAATTGCAAAAGTAGGCGCTTTGCTGAAGAACTACTTTTTCTGACCGATATCTCAAAAAGAAGTCAACAACCTAGTCTCCCAGAAAAAAGTGCTACGAACGAAGACCTAGGTATAGGTATTGACCCATACCCATATAATCCGCACAGTACGGTGCTAGTTGGCATGCTCCGAATTATTTCTAGGTTTGACTTTTGAAAGCAAGTCAAAACTAAATTGAAAAGTGGCGCTGTTTTGAATCGTGTGAACTACGTACCTTTACAGGAGTTGTTTAAAACCAAAGATTTTTTGCGCTACAACAGAATCAGGTTCACTTCTCAGAGAGAAACTCTGGTGAAGGCACACTGGGAATCCGCACCATGCAGTGTGCAGTCCGCTTTCCAGTGAAGCCAAGAGGTTTTCAGAGGTGATGTTTCTTATGTCGAATACTGTACCCAAGGCTTCAAGGATACGGACTTGACACAGAAGATCTCGGCAGCCTACTATTGGAGAGTCATAGTTTTAAAGCCAATGGCAACAGAATCAGTATTCAGCAGTTCTGTTTCAAGTTCACAGTTGCCAAGGCCTTGCATTTTCTTGGGAAAATTTGAAGATTCTGAAATTCATCATCACACCACTTGTCCCGCTTCTTTATTCAATTTTATTCATTCATTTGATTTTGCAAACACCAGAGACTGCGTGAATTGAGCCGGTGTTTTGAAGTCTATATATTTCAAAATATGTTGCAAGCAACTATGCATATCAGTGGATGTAAAACACTTCACATATTGAACCAGCAACAAGAGACAGCTTCGATAATCTCCGAATCTCCAGACAGTCTTAGCATGTCTTAGCTGATTGTCCAATGACCTCGCAGAATTCACAATATACAGCAGAGGGATGCAAAGAGTAGCACAGTCTCTATTTTCTGTGAGTATTTCATTCCTTCAGGTGCATACAAGGCTTGTGATAATATACGTATTTAATAATTACTAATATAGCAACGACAGTTCTTATTGTCATTATATCGTTGCATACAGTACTATATTGTGTGCCCTCTGTCTAGACTGAAATTTGGTACCTCTTGTTGTGGAGACCGTTTGCTACTAGCACAAGCAGGAAGCAGCAGCAGCTGCTGCTGCTGCAGCAGCAGCAATGACGAATAATCACCACCTAACAACCTGGTGTACCTGGATTTTTGCTTCATAAGGCTCGCTAATTGCACAAGTCTCTCTTGTGAGAACGATCGATCCTGTCTCCGAATCAGCTGACCAGGTCCTGGTGTGGTGCAGTTGCCTATTCGACTAGGCACGATAACGATGACCTTTGCAGCTCTGTTTTGCCTTTCTGTATAGCACAAACGATGACCCCGAGCTTGCAAATTGTTTCCAGGACATGAAATTGCAACCTTTCCTTGATTTGGCTCTGGCCGATGTCAACGTTTGTGTACTTTGATATTACGCAGTCCGAAAATCACAATTCACAGATTCTTGGGTTGGTCAACATGTCTGTGTTCTGTCCACACTTTCCGAAGTCTGGTTCAACATTGCCCAGTCTATCAATTTCCTGGTCTATGGAACCCAACATGCTTCTCCACAACACCATCCACGACCCCTTGGCAGTTTGCACATCGTGCAGGGTGGGCAGTGACAGCACATCGCGCTCAGGGTGCTTCCATGGAGGGAGGAGCTGTTGCAGTCTTGCAGGGCCTCTTTTCACCAGGGCAGGCTCCAATCTGATGCGCGTCCCAGTGGTGCAACAGCGACAATAACATACAATAACCACATGTCAGGTGTCTTTTTCTGGAATGATCACAACAGACACTTTGGCTTGGGAGGCGTATGTGGCATTGTCTCGCTGTCGTCGAGCCAAGGATCTTTGGATTGAAGGTGCCTACTACGTATTGTTGCGTATTGTCACGTATTGTTCCGGGCGAATGGCAAAATGGGCCACAAACTCCTGAGCCAGGGCTGCCGCATCGTGATGCAGATGGATGGGTAGCGGCCTTTGCACCCGAGGAGGAGGCCCCAATTTGGGCTGGGTTGCTGTAGTGGTTAGTAGATATATGTAGATATTATAGTCGTGGATAGTACTGGGGTTAGAACTATTAGAAGTACTTGGGTAATAAAATATCGATATATTGATCAATATTGTATAATATAATATTAAATAAATGTACTTATACTGAACTGGTTTTCTGGGGATCACATTAGAGGAGCCAATAATATGGCTTGGGGATGGCTCAAAACCTATGATTTTCCAACGCAACTGGGGGATGAACATACGTGAAGACGAGCTAATTTGATGGAGGGTTTTGGTCCAACATTTTAGTCACAATTTTCATCATATCCACATATACAGAGCACGACAGAGCACGGCTTTTTGCTGCCAAGCAGTGCGACTTTCTTCCAGTGACAGTAGAGCAATGTCTTCAAGGTAGGTCCTAAATCGGGCAATGAAGCCTTGAATTGTCGACAGATCATAACAGATCAGCGTTTCTGTAGTGTCGCTGATTCTTGGATTGTACAATGCTTGAATAGAGGGGTGAAGGAGCAAAAGGTCTGCAACTCGGGTGTTCTGAAACCTCACCCGGGCGGACGGGTTGGGCCGTCCGCTGCCTTGCAAGGTTCAAGCCTTCTATCAAACCATGCGTGGCTTCTGATGAGCAAAGGACGGATTTGAATGGAATACTTAAGATTGACAGCTTTGAATTGAGAGAAGATCAAATGTGGAAGATAAACTTTGCAGACATGCAGACCGCAGGACTTTTTGGTGATGCTGGGGAAACCATTGCAATTGGGGAAATGCATTGGTATGGTCCTGGTGCCGCCCTCAGATTTTGTGCCCAGCTTGCACTTCAGTCCGCCAACTGAGAAACAAAGCCAACGCAGAGAGAAGCCATTCAGTGTTGCTTTCGCTGCCGTTGTTTTTGACTAGCAAATGTCACCACCGAAACAGAAGACATCAGAAGACGCAAGCTCACACTGAGCAGTGTGTCACTGTGTGGATCTTCGAACACAGTGGTGCTGAACAGGGGGAATGGGACCGCTGAGAGCCGGATGCATCCGCTGAGCCAACAGCCCTTGTGACCCAGCATTGGTGAAGCTGTTGGGATAATCCTGTGCGACTTATGGAGACACAACAGGTTGTGAATGGTTGTGATATTTTTAACACCTTACTAGGTACGCCTTACATCAATCCTTGTTGACATCGCCATTGGTGCTTGTATTGAAGATGTAATTACATTATTACAATTACATACTCTTTGAACTACTGGGCATTGGTGGAAAGGTGCCCTTTGGATCCCTTTGGTTGGTACCCTTCCAACATTGCGAAGTGACTCAAATGCCATTCACCTAATCGCAAAGAAATGAACCCTACGCTTGCAAACTGGGGCCCTCTTGTCATTCTGTTGCTGGCTTTGACATGGCTCCTCTGCGGAACGCGTAGTGATGCGTAGTGAGTATAGACAATGCGCTAGGTGCATGTGAGCAACTTGAGTTGAAGTACAGAACAAGGTGAACAACATTGAGAAAAGGTCCGCAGACGCAGCAACGGAGGTGATCACATTTCGTGTCGGGTCTTATTCCTCAGATTTATGCGCAGGATGAAGTTGACCTTCGAAGTAGTAGGACATAGTAGGACAAGAGAGCGAGGGTCATGCAGTTTTTCCCACCCTGTGAGCTGGAGATAGCTGACGGACCCTATGGTGAATTTTCTGAGGCACTTGTCGTTAAAACAATTAAGTGTCACCCATTTTCATTGTGAAGATGCATTTTTCTCTTTGCATGCTTGACTGCTCATAGACAATCCCACAATATGATCGGCCCAATGGTGCAATAGCCACCAAATCCCCATGTGGGGACCATTCTGAGACCCTCAAATTGGTACCTCAAATTTTAGTAGACAGGTTTTTCAATGACTTTTCAGTCGCTCAAAACCTGCATCTCGGAAGTTGCCGGCGTCAGGCCAGCCCAAGGTTTACGCAAGGACAATGAAAGTAGGGATACCGAAAACATCTGAAAACTGTACACGAAAACACACAGGGCAAAATTTCAAAACAGACCGTGATCGCACTAGAAAGGGTCACTGTTTGTGCAAGGCGTACGCTGGGCGCAACAGCAGTTTGGAGAGGAAGGAATTCAGAACAACCTCAATACAACCCTGATGTCAACCCATGTTTGGTCAGTTTTTTACTTTTTTAACGGTCACTGGGACACTTTGTCAGGCGTATATGGCATTGTCTCGCTGTCCTCGAGCCACAGATCCTTAGAATTCAAGGTGCCTGTGACGCGTGAGCGGCTAGATGTTGTGCAGGGATGTGAGGTGTATTCGTTGCTCTATGTCAACCCTGTCTACTGGATTTCAGGTTTCCACATCTTCATTTAGCCTCGCATCCGCAAACATCTCTATGATTCTTCCATCGTGCCAGTCCTTTTTTGCAAATCCAAAATGGCCACAAACTCCTGAGCCCAGCATCGAAGAACCTACCTGACAGCATCCTTGAAAATCCCATGAATACTGCAATATACTGCATATTTTGCAACATTATAAGGGTTAAATATGGTTTAATCATGTTTCCATATATATTCCCATACAATTGGAATCAACTGGGTTGATATCTCCTTATCCATCCTTCTCGGAGCCGAGACATCACCTCCGCTGCTTGGCGGTTACTCGTAGAAACGCCAGGTCTACAGCTTGAGCTTTGGACCAGGAGCATTGAATGACCGGATGGGACCCCTACAGGCCAGATCCGGTGCGGCAAATCATGGGGTGTCATTGTGTCCTTTCCTGTAGCAGGGGCAAACGACAAACGACTCCTTCACGCTGAGATTTTGCCAGAGGCTACTGACATCAAATCAAGGTGTTTCATTTGTGTTGTTGAGTTCTGCAATGATTCAATCTTTTGACAGGAAGGGGCTCAGAAGGGACACATGGTTTCCTCCAGTAGACTTCGAACAGTTTCAATTAAAGTGTGAACAGTGTGAGTTGCCTGGAACAGCTTCTGCCTGATGAAAGCCACTTCCTGAAAACAATTGGTTCGAAGCCTCTATGACATTGGTTTCAGGATTCAACAAGAACTGATCAATTTTTCCACTGCCAGACAAAGACTCATAGACTCCACTTTGACATACATGCATTGACGCGGAACGCCACCATGCACATAGGTACAGGCATACTTGAACCAAATTTTGACGCCATGATGCCCGGGATTTTCCTCGCTCTTCCCAAGCTCTGTCTGCTGGTTAGCTTGACAGCAGTGAATGGATTTGGACTTGAATCGTGGTGTCAGGCAGGTATTGGAAGCTGTGTTGGGCAGCGCCACATGTTTCGAAAACGAGACATGTCTGGAGACTTCGTGATTGAAGGTTACAGCTTTGACGGAACCATTCGGTTTGCTGACTGGGACGGCGATGGTGACACCGATGTCCTTGTTGGAGATGGAGGCTCGATCTGGTTCCACGAACGACTTTCGAATGATGCTATCCGCAAACATGAGTTGGTGCAGCTTCATGCCAGAGAGGGGCAATTGCTGAGTCGCTTTGAAGTGGCTGATTGGGATGGTCACTGAAGCTGTTCATATAACATGTTAATATTATTATATATTATAAGATATTATAAGTGCCTTTTGATTGCCTTTTGCTGTCTTTTTTGCCATTCACATTTGATATCACTTGACAGTGATATCAAGTGATTAGATTGGTACGATCACGCCCAAGCGGTGTTTCAATTACTTAATAAATTGATCGTGCAACAGCCTAGGTGACAAGAATTTGGACTTGTTGCTCTGCACCATGGTTGGAGATTTGCTGACGGTGAGCTTGCTGAATCAATCCTTCCTCTTCCCAATAAAAAACATCTCTGAGTTTCCTGAAGTGATTCTGGTGACCCATGGATCTTCGTGTGACATGTTGGCCAGAGATTTTGATGAGGACGGTGATGTGGATCTGATTCTTGGCCATGATAGATGGGAACCGGCATATTCAAGGTACTTTGAGCGTATTTCTTCTTCCAATGTGGTGGAGCGCATGGAGGATGAAAATCCATTAAACATGTTCAACGGCACAGTGCAGTTGATTGATGATGTAGATGGTGATGGGCGTTTGGAAGTTGTTTCAGGTCAGAAAAGGACAATCCAAAATGTGGTTGGCTACTCCCTTTACCTCTTCCAGCGTGCTGCTGATGGTAGCCTCGTGGAGACGCAAGAAAATCCATTGAGGTCCTTTCAGATCATCATTTCCCTCTATACACATTTGATGTTTCGCCAGGAAGTACGTGTGACGGACTGGAATTCAGATGGGCTGCCAGACGACATTGAACAGCATTTGGAGACTGGACCCTGTATCATGCATATGAACAGCATGTTCTGGATCAAGACATGCGGCTCGATTCGCATGCCTACGACGACATTGAAGTAGGCTACAAAGGCCAGGAAATTAGTGTAGACTGGGACGGGGATGGCTTGGAAGATCTCGTGGTTCTGCGTGATCTGCGTGAATCGAGTGAGGGCCAGGCCAAGTTGAAGCACCTTCATTTATATGCAAACTCAGGTGAGAAATTCCAAGAAGTGCCTGGTGTGTTTGAGAATGTGACAGAAAGCCTGCTTGGAGAAGGAGCAGCCACGGCTGCCATAGTAGACTGGGACAGAGACGGTGATTTAGACCTCATCATCTTATCTGAATCAGATCGCAAGGTGCACTACCATGAGATGGTTTCTGGGAACCTTCAAAAAGAAGAGCCGCAGCATCCGTTCAAAAACATCACCATCCCACCAGAGGTCCTTGAAGGATATGATTTCTCATTATCATTTGATTTTTTCCATCCCATCGCGGTGGACTGGGATAACGACGGCGATATGGACTTGTTTTTGGGATCTCCAGATGGGCGGTTCTTTGAGCAGGTGGCAGACGGGACTCTACGCGAGTGGCCACGCGAGCAAAGCCCAATTAGCCTAGAACCTGGGCCGCCTGTGCGCCCTAGGCAGCGGTTTCGACCTACTACTACCAAGTGGGCGTTCGTGGACTGCGATGCAGATGGTGACTATGACCTGTTGAAAATGTATTCAAAACCAACCAGTGTCCGGGCTTGTGAGCACGATGGCACACACACCCTACGTTGTGACAGCACTTTTCTATGTTTAGGAACAAACGTTAGCAAATTCGGCTTGCCAAAGACTGCAAGGAGAATTCAGTTGGGCAACGTGGCTGATGGCCGACTCAGATTCATTACTTACGATGAATTAAAGAACAAGGCAGAGCTGTGGAGTGCAGGCTCTTGTGTTCCAGCTGACCCATGCCACTTGAAGGGCTTGTGTTTGCCCAGTCACGCGCATTGCACTTGCATTGCAGGCCATCAGCTGGCTGACTGTTCGGGCTGCGAAGCAAATTATTTCAGCGTGCCAGGAAAGGTGGGGCAGATGCATGACTGCAAAGCATGTCCAGGTGACGATGGCAAGGTTTGCTACGGTCGCGGCAGCTGCTTTGATGATGTGGCAGGGAAGGCGCATGCTCTTGGTCGGGAATCTACGGCTCGCCTCATTGCAAAAGGCAATGGCTCATGCAGCTGCAATGAGGTCCACTTCTATGGAAGCGACGATGAAGGTCGAAGCACCTGCATGGATGGAGTTTGCCCAGCTGGTACCGAAGAGAATGATGGAAGTTGCACTCCTTGCGCTGCTGGGACCTTCTCGGCAGAAGGTGGCTCTTGCAGGATTTGCTTTCCAGGAACATTTTCCCACACAAGAGAAAGCAAGTGTTTGACTTGCGCCCCTGGAACCGTGTCAACAGAATCAGGTGCTTCGGCCTGTGACGCATGTCCTGCAGGTACATACGAGGTTGACCATCAGTTGTGCAATGAATGCCCGGCTGGCTTTGTTTCTTCGAGGGGCAGTAACTCATGTACAAAATGCCAAGCTGGATCGCAAACACCAAAGCCAGGCAGCATCGCATGCGAATCATGTGCAGCAGGCACCTTTTCCATTGCTGGAAGCAGCAAGTGCCAGAGCTGCGTCACAGGAAAGTTCTCCTTGACGGGAAGTAGCAACTGTTCTGATTGCCTTCCGGGAACAGTCTCTTCCCCAGGCTCTTGGGCCTGCGATGTCTGTCCTGGTGGGACCTTTGCTGCTGCAGGAAGTGGTGTGTGTCACGCCTGTCCTGTGGGCCAAGTATCGGGCCCGAAGAGTGCTGCCTGCAAGAGCTGTGACAGCATCTTCATCCGCTCGACTCCTGATGATGCGAAACAGAGCTGCCAAGTTCTTGCGATGGATGTCGTTTTTGCCGTGATCTTCTGGAGTGCATGCTCTTGCTTGTGTTTTCTGTTTTTGGTTGGTGTCTCAGGACGCATCCCGATTTCAGATGTGTCTGCACGAGGTAAAAAAGTTGTGGTGACAACTTCCATGGCCCACTTTCTCCGGAAAAGGGCATGCCCGAAGGTTACTTTCGCAGGAACCGGCGTACCTGACTTGGAGGCATCTGGGAAGAGCTGGACAATCAAAGCCTTGAGTTTATACCAATTGACTCTGCACGGCGATGAGGGCACCATGCCACTGGACACGTCAACAGGACATTTGTACCTGAAGTTCCCACAGATTTTCTTGTCCACAGGTATGTGGCACTGTCCTCTCATTTTGTGGTGCTTATTCTTTCTTGCAGCCAGTGCAGGGGCTGCAAGCAAGCTCACTTGGCCACTAACTTTGCTGCTCTGTGGTCTGGGTCTTTGTGCGGGCTCCGTGGCTTTTGCAATGCGGCGCAGGTGGGGATACCAGAACTGGCAAGCTTGTTGATAATGCCGCTTCGCGACGAAGACCACCCTTGTTTTGTCAGTGTCAAAAGAACATAGTTCGCAAATTTCAGGCCACTGTTGTCCTCAATCGATGTTCCTTGTGGGTCTTGCGGGCCATGGCTGTCATATGGCCCACATTGGACCATGAAAAATCACAACTTCAGCATGGACCCAGGAGGTTTCCATGAAATCCCAAGCGTTACGGCTGTATTACGGCTGTACTATGGGGGATAATGTCGGAAGTTGAGATTTTTTTGGGGCAGGCGTTTGGCATCACCATAAAAAATGGATCTAAGATGACCGTGATGACCATAGTCCAGGTTTGATCAGGTCTGCATGTTTTAGGTAATGGGTATCTTTTTGAGAGCGCTTAGGCTTGAAACACTTTCAAAGAAGACAGCCTGTTCACAGTGGCTCCACATGGCCCCGTTGCAAAAGGACAAACTTCTGACCCAGACACAGGCACCCCATACAAAATGCAAATCTCGAATAGCGAGGAAATCCTGTTCTACTTATTAAATAGCCAGGTGATTTCCGCAGAATTTAGGGGCCAGTCACACCTGTACTTGCAATGGGATATGGCTATGGATGCTATTGCCTTGGAGTGCACATACAACATCATACATATTATATAACAATTTTGGAGGCCCAGTGGTTGGATGAGTGGCTACTATGCCAGAACACGCACTGCAATGCATGTTTGTTCCAGACGTGATAAACGCCGATGTTGCTTTACTTAAGCCCATTTTTAAACGCATGCAAAAGCATGTGGGCCACATCCCGCTCTTGCAAAAGGTTGTAGTCGAGCTATATTGGATTTGTTGAGCATTGGCCACCCTCTTCAAAGATTTTGGAAGAAATGTGCTTACACACGTTTACACAAAAAACTCTGGCTTGCAAGTCACACCGTTTCACCATCAGAAAATTGCAAAATACCAGGGGGCATGGAGACTTTCGGCCTTTTTGTGTTTTGTGAGCCTTCTGTAGCAGTAACTTTTTCCCCACCTGCCAGGTGAGGGTTGTTAGATTTTATGTCAGTTGCCTCCTCCTCCTGCCTCGTCCTCCTCTCCTCCTCCTCCTCCTCTCCTCCTGGTCCTCCTCGTCCTCCTTGTCATCCTTGTCGTCCTTGTCGTCCTCGTCGTCCTCGTCGTCCTCGTCGTCCTCGTCGTCCTCGTCGTCCTTGCTCAACTGCGACCCGCGATCCACAGTGTTCTCTGCCGGACCTCAACCACGACCACCCACGCCCAGTGTTCCCTGCCGGACCTCATCTGCGAGTATCCATGCCAGGTGTTCCCTGCCGGACCCCAACCGCGAGTATCCATGCCAAGTGTTCCCTGCCGGACCTCATGTAGGAAGATATGGGACAAAGAATGTGCAGAAGAAATTACTTTACTTCGTGTGATCCCCAGCATGACATTTATACATGTTCTTACTGGCACATCTTCTGGCATTCTATCTGACATATCTTCTGACATTCTATTTGGCATTCTATCTGGCATATCTTCTGGCATTCTATCTGGCAAATCTTCTGGCATTCTATCTGGCATATCTTCTGGCATTCTATCTGACATCTCTTCTGGCATTCTATCTGGCATATCTTCTGGCATATATTCTGACATATCTTCTGGCATTCTATCTGGCATTCTATCTGGCATTCTATCTGGCATTCTATCTGGCATATCTTCTGGAATATCTTCTGGCATATCTATCTGGCATATCTTCTGGCATATTTTCTGGCATTCTACCTGGCAAATCTTTCCCTGCCGGACCTCATGTAGGAAGATATGGGACAAAGAATGTGCAGAAGAAAGTTAGAAAGAATATCAGACAAGTATGTGATATATTACTTGCGAACTTGCAGGTGTGTGGTAGTGTGATCGGGGCAATGCCACTTCTGACTTTGCGGGTGGCAAAGTTTGAAGCAATCAGTTTGAACAGATGACAGAGTCACTGGGGTGGACAGAGACATTTCCATTTCTGTACCTTTGGAGCTGTTTGCAAAGACGCTTGAGACAGGCAACATCTTACAGCAAGTTACTACAAATTACTTGATGGGATCTCATGCTGGATTGATGCTTGAGACCGTCAACATCACACAGAGTTTCTATTGTGTATCACAGCTATGGTAGCATGGTGGATATGTGACATCGGAACATTTGCTGGAGCATTTGCGCCCTCATCTACTCGATCGCGGGCCAGAGGCAGGATGGACATCATCATAGAAGCATTCAGCAGGAGGAGGGTATGTGATCAGTAGTGTCTTCTTGCGTGTTTTTGTTTGCTTGGCAGGTGATGGCAGAGGGTGACCAATCTGCGAGTGCTGCGCAGGCGAGGAGTTTGAGTGGAAGTAAGCACATTGGCCAGTGGCTGCTTTCAAAAGTGTTGGAGAAGTGATTTGGAAAGCAGCTTGTGCTTTGGGACCTTGCGCAACAGCCGACGCGAGCTCAAGCACAAGCAGAAACGGTCAGAAACGTGAATAAGATAATAGTGCTCAAAGGATAGGGAGATGAAACGCTTGAGAATATAAATGTAGTAGGTGTATCTCTTCGAAATGTTTCAGTGAGAAAGAGTGGAGAAGTTACATACGATCTAGATATTTAGATGTCGCTTGACACTGCAAGATGGACACTGTCCTTTTGCACTTGGGAAGTTTGAACACATTGGGACTGAACTGGTTTTGACCGGGAAGGTCTTGTGTTTCAAGAGCCATGGCAAAGAGATCATGGCCATTTGGTGTCACGAGTTGGGATGACACTGTGAAATTTGCGCAGCTTTTGTTTGGTGTAGACGTTGCCTTTGAGAACTATGCAGAGAGATTGCCGCATAGATCGAATAAATCCTTCTTGCTATTCGCCAAAGGCGCTTGTGCTGAGGGAAGGCCCTTCTTCGAGATTGGAGATTTCATTGCACCACAGCTAGAAGAGATTCAACGTTGGGAAGAAAATGTTCGCAACAACAATGCTCGCCCAACGAAATCGCAGCAGATGCTGAATGCTGACGGATGGACTGTGTACTACTGGAGTGCGCAGGTGACGCGTGCTCCGTGTCTGTGTCGCTCCATCTTTGGAGCTGACGCTCACCAGAAACACGTGCCAACTTCATCGGCCATGTGGAAAGCTGGAAGCAGATTTGAGAAATTATGGGACGCCACATTGATGAAGAACTATGAAGCTTTTCAGAATCGAGACCTGCGTCCCACTTGGCTTGACAAGTCGTGGCAGGTGTTGTGGAACTGGAATGATCACAACAAAAATCATGGAATCAGCCCTCATTCAGATGAGTCTGCCACCTACAGCAATGTTGATCCGATCACGTCCTTTTCCTTTGGGCATGGGGGTGTGTTGACCTTGGGCTCCAAAAAAGGTTCAGTGACAAGAATGTTGTTCCAAGAAGGCGGTGACGCTTTGGTGATGGCAGGAGACTTCCAAGCAGAGTTTTGCCATGGTGTGCCGGCGCGCTCCACTTGGAAAGACTTGAAGTTGCTTCCTATGTTCGCTACAATGCAAGAGTGGGAGAAAGTTGGGCTGCAGCAGGAAATTGCTTTGCATGAAGGTGCTGAGCCAGAAGCCAAACATGTCCGTATGAATTGCACGGTCCGCTGGCACAGCACACATTGGGCTGGATGTCCGGTGCGGGGGCAGGAAGGTCATGGGACTCAACCGGTTTCGACTGGAGCTGCCCAGACGTCTTCAAGCTCTTTGGCGCCTGGCGAAGACCCTGTGAATGTTTCTGCTGGAGCTGCGGCAAGTACCCAAGGGACTCAACCGGTTGTGAGCGGGGCTGTCCGGGTGCCTGCTGCAAGCGTGGTGGATCCAAAGCAGTCGCTTCTTTTCACTGGCATTAAGAAGCGAGGTGTGGAAGAAGAGGCAACGCCCTCTGTCAGCACAGTGAAAACATCTCGTTCGGGTGAAGACTTGCTGCTGGAGCGCTCGGATGAGACAATTAAGAGTCTACTGGATTGTATTGAAGCATGCGTGCGACAGAATGATCTGTTTACGTTGGCCATTACCGGCACTCCATTGGTCGCAGCCACACAGGTGCATGCTGAGATGTTGGCGAAGATTGATGAAAATGTGAAAAATTTGAGGGCCCGGCTTCTGGCGGCATCAGAAGCCGTTGAAGCATGTTCGCGTTGTCGAGTTGACCGAGTTCAGTTCCAGTCGCTGAACCTGATGGAGCTGGCAGCGCAGCAGCGCAGAATGATTCACAGGGACCTTGGCAATTTCTACACTGTTGAAAATTCGTCTTGGCTGATAGAAACAACAATCAAACCCCAACAAAATTGTTTGAACAAAGAGATGCAGTATCGCAAGTGTTTGCTTTCGCATCGTCAACTGGAGTTACTTCTGGAAACTTTGAGCGAAACAATGATGAAGGAGTATAATGTAGGTTACTGATTAGTGTGGGGAGGCCCCCCCCCCCAAACAAATTTGGGTAACAGAATAGTGTGGAAAAAACAAATTACCGGGTACAGAATAGTGTAAAATCAAAAAAAATTGATAGATTTAAATTGATTTCAATTTATTTTGAATTGATTTCAATTTATTTTGAATTGATTTCAATTTATTTTGAATTGATTTCAATTTATTTTGAATTGATTTCAATGAACTATAGCGACTTTTATTCTGAACTATAGCTAGTTTTGTCTGAACTATAGCCATTTTTTTCTGAACTATAGATATTTTTGTCTGAACTATAGCCATTATTTTCTGAACTATAGCTATTTTTATCTGAACTATAGCTATTTTTGTCTGAACTATAGCTATTTTTGTCTGAACTATAGTTAGTTTTGTCTGAACTATAGCGACTTCTATTCTGAACTATAGCTAGTTTTGTCTGAACTATAGCCATTTTTGTCTGAACTATAGCCATTTTTATCTGAACTATAGCCATTTTTATCTGAACTATAGCTATTTATGTCTGAACTATAGCCATTCTTTTCTGAACTATAGATATTTTTGTCTGAAATATAGCTAGTTTTATCTGAACTATAGCTAGCTTTAGCTGAACTATAGCTGAACTATAGCTGAACTATAGCTGAACTATAGCCGAACTATAGCTGAACTATAGCTGAACTATAGCTGAACTATAGCTGAACTATAGCTGAACTGTAGCTGAACTATAGCTGAACTATAGCTGAACTATAGCTGAACTATAGCTGAACTATAGCTGAACTATAGCTGAACTATAGCTGAACTATAGCGGAACTATAGCTGAACTATAGCGGAACTATAGCGGAACTATAGCGGAACTATAGCGGAACTATAGCGGAACTATAGCGGAACTATAGTGGAACTATAGCGGAACTATAGCGGAACTATAGCGGAACTATAGCGGAACTATAGCGGAACTATAGCGGAACTATAGTGGAACTATAGCGGAACTATGGCGGAACTATGGCGGAACTATAGCTGAACTATAGCTGAACTATAGCTGAACTATAGCTGAACTATAGCTATCTAGGGACATTTATAGGGGAAAGGTTGAAAATCGAAGAATTAATCCTTTTCAGAAACTGTCTTCTCAGACCGGATCCTTCTCAGGAATTGTCATTTCAGACTCTTTCCTTTGCAGGAACTGTCTTCTCAGACTGGATCCTTCTCAGGAACTGTCTTCTCAGACCGGATCCTTCTCAGGAACTGTCATTCCAGACTATTTCCCTTTCAGGAACTTTCACTTCAGACTCTGTCCTTTTCAGGAAGTATCTTTGCAGACCATATCCCTTGCAGG
>CAMXCT020002719.1:0-89001 GCA_947184155.2 Cladocopium goreaui | reverse complement strand
CACACTCACTCACTCACCTCACACTCACACTCACTCACACACTCACTCACTCACTCACTCACTCCTCACTCACTCACTCACTCACTCACTCACTCACTCACTCACTCACTCACTCACTCACTCACTCACTCACTCACTCACTCACACACTCACACTCACACTCACTCACACTCACTCACACTCACTCACACTCACTCACACTCACTCACACTCACTCACACTCACTCACACTCACTCACCCACACTCACTCTCACTCACCCACTCACACTCACTCACTCACTCTCACTCACTCACACTCACTCACACTCACTCACACTCACTCTCCCACACTCACTCTCACTCACCCAATCACACTCACACTCACACCCACACTTCACACTGTCACTCACACTCACACTCACGCTCACACTCTCACACTCACTCACACTCACTCACACTCACTCACACTCACTCACACTCACTCACACACGCACTCACACTCAATCACTCACTCTCACTGACAAACTGCCTCTCACACCCGGTACACATGTCGTTAACACACTACCAAAGTGATACACCTGTACATGCACATACATAGATACAGACAAACTCACCCACTATTACCCTCCATCACTCTCATACTTCCTCTTCCCTTGTTGCTTTTCTGTGCTCAGTCTAAGTCTGGAGACCTTGTTAACATGTGGGGTTATCCGGTCCTATAATTCTTCAAGGATTGTTGGGCCTGGGGACATATTCATTATTTTTGTTTAAGGGGTATTTCCAATTCGTGCTTTTTTTCCCAACTTGCCGTGCACCAAATCGTGCTCCAATTCGTGTTTTTTTTCCCGGTTTGCCGTGCACCAAATCGCGCTCCAAGTTGTGCTTTTTTTCCCGGTTTGCCGTGCACCAAATAGCGCTCCAATTTGTGCTTTTTTTTCCCGGGTTGCCGTGCACCAAATCGTGCTCCAATTCGTGCTTTTTTTCCCGGTTTGCCGTGCACCAAATCGTGCTTCCAATTCGTTTTTTTTTCCCGGTTTGCCGTGCACCAAATCGTGCTCCAATTCGTCAATTCGTGTTTTTTTTCCCGGTTTGCAGTGCCAAATCGTGCTCCAATTCGTGTTTTTTTTCCCCGGTTTGCCGTGCACCAAATCGTGCTCCAATTCGTGCTCTTTTTTCCGGTTTGCCGTGCACCAAATCGTGCTCCAATTCGTGCTTTTTTTCCCGGTTTGCTGTGCACCAAACCGTGCTCCAATTCGTGCTTTTTTTTCCAGTTTGCCGTGCACCAAATCGTGCTCCAATTCGTGCTTTTTTTCCCGGTTTGCCGTGCACCAAATCGTGCTCCAATTCGTGCTTTTTTTCCCGGTTTGCCGTGCACCAAATCGTGCTGCAGTTTGTGTTTTTTTTCCCGTTTTGCCGTGCACCAAATCGTGCTCCAATTCGTGCTTTTTTTCCCACTTGCGCTTCCTCTCCCCGTTTGAGTTTTGTAGTTGCTGGGCTGGTGTGTGTTTTCGTAAACTTATGCTTGCGGTTTTGCCGGTGTCACACCTAAAGGATTGCCAGTCGTATTTTGTGTCAATTTTGCCGTGCACCAAATGGTGCTAAAAATCCTGCTTTTTCAATACATGTTTAAAGGAAAAAACACCAAAAATAGCACCATTTAGAGCACCGCGTTTTCCTTTCAAACTTGAATAGCCTCAAAACCACTTTGGTCCCAAGTCTCGCCTAAGCTGCGATAAATCCTGTCCTGCTCCGTGCACCAAATCGTGCTCCAATTCGTGTTTTTTTTCCCGGTTTGCCGTGCACCAAATCGTGCTTCCAATTCGTGTCTTTTTTCCCGGTTTGCCGTGCACCAAATCGTGCTCCAATTCGTGCTTTTTTTCCCGGTTTGCCGTGCACCAAATCGTGCTCCAATTCGTGCTTTTTTTCCCGGTTTGCCGTGCACCAAATCGTGCTCCAATTCGTGTTTTTTTTCCCGGTTTGCCGTGCACCAAATCGTGCTCCAATTCGTGTTTTTTTTTCCGGTTTGCCGTGCACCAAATCGTGCTCCAATTTGTGTTTTTTTTTTTTCCCGTTTTGCCGCGCACCAAATCGTGCTCCAATTCGTGTTTTTTTTTCCGGTTTGCCGTGCACCAAATCGTGCTCCAATTTGTGTTTTTTTTCCCGTTTTGCCGCGCACCAAATCGTGCTCCAATTCGTGCTTCTGTTACTACTTGCTTGCTGCATTTTAAATGGAAAAATGCCGGTAAAACCAGAAAAACGCCGGTTTTAGATTGTTTTCCTTTTTGGAGCCTGGGCCAGGATCTGGTCAGAGGCCAGCCTCCCAAATTAGAAGAATATTGAAAGCCGAACACCAAACATCACAACCAGTGTGAATTCCAGACTTGAACCCACAGCCTTGCCAAAATGATTCAGCTCCAAGCTTCATTTTTATAAGATCAACTGGGAAAAGGAAAAACACTCGCGCAGGGTGGTTGGGTGTGTCTTATCTTGGGAAAACCTCTTTGCACATAGGTCATTGATTTGCCTGGATTTTGCTGTTTTCGGCGTGCTCCAAATCGTGCCCCATTTCGTGCCACTGTTACAATATTTGGGCCATACACAATCTATATCCAATCCATTTAGACCCAACACGGTTGTGCTTCAACAATCGGTGAACAGTGCAAATGGCACATTTTCTCTCCAAAATTCAGCAAAGTACAGGTTTTGCTCCAAAATGTAGCAAATAGCAAGGAACAGTGAGTTTAGATGTTTCGAGTCATTTTTTCCTGGGCGGTGCAGAGTTCACCCTGCAACACGCCGACCCGGCCGCTCAAGCGGATGGACTGTTTTCTGCGTCAAGGTACGAAGCACTGAACATTTGGAGATGAAAATTCAACGATGATTTCTGGTATTTTTTTTGGATTGCGAACTCTAAGTATTTGCAGGTCATCAAAGTTTTCTCTCACTGTTGTGGCAAATTTTCACATGTTAGAAAACGTTATTTTCTGTGTCATTCAGCTGTCTTCAATAGGCACTCAATCCGTCGTCTGATGTTGGTTGAGAAAGCACCTCTGTAGAGTCGCACGGAGCGACTGGAGGTGATTGGACAGGAACAGTGTGATGCAGTCCTTCGCCCCAGAAGAAACACGGGAAACACGCTGGATTCAATTTGGAGAATACCATAGCGCATGTTGAAATTTGGGTAGGTGATGGTAGGTGTAGAGGGAGAACATTGCCATGGTACATCGCCAAGCAACCAACATTGACTACAGATCTGGTGCACATGTATCAACCATGTATCAAGTACGAGCATCGATGAATACATCCCTGGAATATTGTGACTACTGGCAGCACGGATCAAGGATAGTGTTTTTTGAATTCCTTTGGACTTCCCTCTGCATGATTTAAGAACACATTCTGATGATGTTGAGAGCCAACTATGTCGCATATCTGTGTATTTTCCCGGGGGTGTTGTTTTCTATTTCTAATTTCCATGGGCATGCATGAGAATGAGCGATTGGTTTCAGTCTTTAAGAGCTGCCATGAAAACAGGCATGTCGCTATTGTTACCCATCCCGGAACTTCTCCAAACACTCGAACTTTCGTCCACGTCTTTCCCCGAAAACTGCCGAGGTCGTCCGGAAACGACACGAGTCCATCTCATGAGACAAACTCCGAGCCAGGTGGGAATCATTGTCATTGTCATCATCATTCTATTGGTTTCATCGCCATGTCAAACATGGCATGATCATGTCGGGTAGAGCCGAACTCTGGGAGCAGTTGGTTCTTTCAGACATGCTTTTTGGGTCTTTTTGCGATTCAAACCATCCAGTTTGAACATGCTTGAAGATTGTTTTGACATGTTTTGACCTTAGTAGACACGATGCACCTGTACTGAATGCCTTTGCCACATTTCGCCACTGTAGCTTTCTGCGCCTGAGGGCCTTGGCGACATGAACGACATGAACCATCGGCAACTGGCGTTCAAGGCAGCCCATGACGTTGTGGCAGCGATGCGGTATTCAATTGCATACACTTGAGATCCCGTGAGCAGACGTAAAGAAATCGAGATTTCTTCGACTTTTTCAAGGAGCCCATGAGAAGCCCATGACTTCTTTTTTCCCTGGAGGCTGAAAGAGAAACTGTTGGGTTGATTGGAAATCGTACCCTCCAGAAGTATCGACATCAAGGTGCTTGTGTTTTTTTTGTTTGTGACAAGAGTTGGTGGCAGTTGCAATGCGTTGCAATGCTGACTCCTGCCTAAGCCGTTGCAATGTAAGACGGCACAGCAAACGTCACAGCAAACGTCATGCTTGTCCCAATGAGTTGATCATGGGAACTGGTGGAGAAAGAGATCTGTTCCCATTCTTTCCATGGATGAAGTTTCACTGCACCCGGAGTGAAGAACACCACGAGGTCCGCCACAGGAGTGCAATCCCTCCTGAGCTTCGAGAGCGAGTTCGCAGGTGGCATCAAAGAATGGTTGACACCGAAACAGGCACATGCATGCACATGCGACACATCCTTCTTGACCCTGGTGATTTTCGTTTTTTTGTCACGTCAGCAGAATGGCAGGAGCTATCCATCCTATGCTTGCATTGGTCGAATGTGCCTGTTTCTATTTGATGTTTTTGGGTCTGCATGTGTGACACCTGAGACCTGTGTGACATTTGTGTGATTCTTGTACCTGAGCCACCTTCTCCAGTTCTGTTTCAGATCGCGTTGTTCAATCATGTTAGATCCACAGAGCATGACCAGAGGCAGGTATTATCTATCTAAGCAAAGGATGCCCTTCAACATTTGCAGCCCGGTTTAAGTTGCTTTCACAGCGAATCTTTGATTCGTGCGTTGCATCATGTTGCATCCATGGCGTTGCTGAGACCATTATCCCAGACACTGTGCTGCATAGCGTGACATTTTTCCTCAAGCCTCAACCTAAGTCTGCAGATGGAAGGCCATGCATTCACAGTTCAATTATTATTATCATTGTTGTTATTACTATAATTATTATTACTATATAATTATTACTATAATTATAAATTATTTATAATTAAAATTTGACAATAATATAACATATATGAGCCCCAACATGGGCTGCGCAGCGTAAATGATGCAACACTTTCTTTTATCAATCGGATATGCAACCCCCAAATTCACATCACCCTTCTGTCCAACCGTGTCCGACCTGGGAATCCAGGTGATTTTTTAGGGATTCAGCATGGAGCGTTCCTCGGATCGAAGCTTGGATGACATCGCCCCCCTCCTCAAGGATAGTAATATGAGGACTTTGAGGACGCTTCCAGCAGATGAGATTGTGAAATTGAAAGACCACATCGTCCCACTCCTGAAGGATACAAATTCTTGGTCTGTTCGCGAAAGTGCCTGCGAGACTTTGGGGAAGCTTCCAGCAGATGAGATTGTGAAATTGAAAGACCACATCGTCCCACTCCTGAAGGATGAAGATTGGCATGTTCGCTCAAAGGCCTGCGAGACTTTGGGGAAGCTTCCAGCAGATGAGATTGTGAAATTGAAAGACCACATCGTCCCACTCCTGAAGGAGACATATTGTTCTGTTCGCTCAAGTGCCTGCGAGACTTTGGGGAAGCTTCCAGCAGATGAGATTATGAAATTGAAAGACCACATCGTCCCACTCCTGAAGGATACAAATTCTTGGCGCTTCAGTGCCTGCGAGACTTTGGGGAAGCTTCCAGCAGATGAGATTGTGAAATTGAAAGACCACATCGTCCCACTCCTGAAGGATGGAGATTTTGTGTCTATTCGCTCAAGTGCCTGCGAGACTTTGGGGAAGCTTCCAGCAGATGAGATTGTGAAATTGAAAGACCACATCGTCCCACTCCTGAAGGATACAGATTGGTCTGTTCGCAAAAGTGCCTGCGAGACTTTTGGGAAGCTTCCAGCAGATGAGATTGTGAAATTGAAAGACCACATCGTCCCACTCCTGAAGGATACAGATTGTTCTGTTCGCTCAAGTGCCTGCGAGACTTTGGGGAAGTTTCCAGCAGATGAGATTGTGAAATTGAAAGGCCACATTGTCCCCCTCCTGAAGGATACAGATAGGTTTGTTCGCGAATGTGCCTGTGTGTTTTTGGAGAAGTTTTCAGCAGATGAGATTGTGAAATTGAAAGACCACATCGTCCCACTCCTGAAGGAAAGAGATAGGTCTGTTCGCAAAAGTGCTTGCGAGACTTTGGGGAAGCTTCCAGCAGATGAGATTGTGAAATTGAAAGACCACATCGTCCCACTCCTGAAGGATACAGATAGCGATGTTCGCAGAAGTGCCTGGGTGACTTTGGAGAAGCTTCCAGCAGATGAGATTGTGAAATTGAAAGACCACATCGTCCCCCTCCTGAAGGATACAGATTTGCATGTTCGCAAAAGTGCCTGGGTGACTTTGGAGAAGCTTCCAGCAGATAAGATTGTGAAATTGAAAGACCACATCGTCCCACTCCTGAAGGATACAGATTGGCCTGTTCGCAAAAATGCCTGCGAGTCTCTGAGGACGCTTCCAGCAGATGAGATTGTGAAATTGAAAGACCACATCGTCCCACTCCTGAGGGATGCAGATTGGCCTGTTCGCACAAGTGCCTGCGAGACTTTGGGGAAGCTTCCAGCAGATGAGATTGTGAAATTGAAAGACCACATCGTCCCCCTCCTGGAGGATTTCCTGCCGAGTGTTCGCTCAAGTGCCTGCACGATTTTGGTGAAGCTTCCAGCAGATGAGCTGGTGAAATTGAAAGACCACATCGTCCCACTCCTGAGGGATGCAGATTGGCCTGTTCGCACAAGTGCCTGCGAGACTTTGGGGAAGCTTCCAGCAGATGAAGCTTCCAGCAGATGAGCTGGTGGAATTGAAAGACCACAGCGTCCCACTCTTGAAGGATACAAATTCTTGGTCTGTTCGCGAAAGTGCCTGCGAGACTTTGGGGAAGCTTCCAGCAGATGAGATTGTGAAATTGAAAGACCACATCGTCCCACTCCTGAAGGATGGAGATTTTGTGTCTATTCGCTCAAGTGCCTGCGAGACTTTGGGGAAGCTTCCAGCAGATGAGATTGTGAAATTGAAAGACCACATCGTCCCACTCCTGAAGGATACAGATTGGTCTGTTCGCAAAAGTGCCTGCGAGACTTTTGGGAAGCTTCCAGCAGATGAGCTGGTGAAATTGAAAGACCACATCGTCCCACTCCTGAAGGATACAGATTGTTCTGTTCGCTCAAGTGCCTGCGAGACTTTGGGGAAGTTTCCAGCAGATGAGATTGTGAAATTGAAAGGCCACATTGTCCCCCTCCTGAAGGATACAGATAGGTTTGTTCGCGAATGTGCCTGTGTGTTTTTGGAGAAGTTTTCAGCAGATGAGATTGTGAAATTGAAAGACCACATCGTCCCACTCCTGAAGGAAAGAGATAGGTCTGTTCGCAAAAGTGCTTGCGAGACTTTGGGGAAGCTTCCAGCAGATGAGATTGTGAAATTGAAAGACCACATCGTCCCACTCCTGAAGGATACAGATAGCGATGTTCGCAGAAGTGCCTGGGTGACTTTGGAGAAGCTTCCAGCAGATGAGATTGTGAAATTGAAAGACCACATCGTCCCCCTCCTGAAGGATACAGATTTGCATGTTCGCAAAAGTGCCTGGGTGACTTTGGAGAAGCTTCCAGCAGATAAGATTGTGAAATTGAAAGACCACATCGTCCCACTCCTGAAGGATACAGATTGGCCTGTTCGCAAAAATGCCTGCGAGTCTCTGAGGACGCTTCCAGCAGATGAGATTGTGAAATTGAAAGACCACATCGTCCCACTCCTGAGGGATGCAGATTGGCCTGTTCGCACAAGTGCCTGCGAGACTTTGGGGAAGCTTCCAGCAGATGAGATTGTGAAATTGAAAGACCACATCGTCCCCCTCCTGGAGGATTTCCTGCCGAGTGTTCGCTCAAGTGCCTGCACGATTTTGGTGAAGCTTCCAGCAGATGAGCTGGTGAAATTGAAAGACCACATCGTCCCACTCCTGAGGGATGCAGATTGGCCTGTTCGCACAAGTGCCTGCGAGACTTTGGGGAAGCTTCCAGCAGATGAGATTGTGAAATTGAAAGACCACATCGTCCCCCTCCTGGAGGATTTCCTGCCGAGTGTTCGCTCAAGTGCCTGCAAGATTTTGGTGAAGCTTCCAGCAGATGAGATTGTGAAATTGAAAGACCACATCGTCCCACTCCTGAAGGATGGAGATTTTGTGTCTATTCGCTCAAGTGCCTGCGAGACTTTGGGGAAGCTTCCAGCAGATGAGATTGTGAAATTGAAAGACCACTTTGTCCCACTCCTGAACGATACCAGCGAGGATGTTCGCTCAAATGCCTGTGTGACTTTGGGGAAGCTTCCAGCAGATGAGATTGTGAAATTGAAAGACCACTTTGTCCCACTCCTGAACGATACCAGCGAGGATGTTCGCTCAAATGCCTGTGTGACTTTGGGGAAGCTTCCAGCAGATGAGCTGGCGAAACTTATCGTCCCCCTCCTGCTCCGGAAGGAGGTTCGCAAAGGAGCCTTTGCGCTCTTTGGCCAGCTGGAAGTGACGAAGGATTTGATCTCTCTTGTCGAGAAGTTGCGCCCAGCTTTTCTACTTCATTTTGCCGCAGCAGCCGGGGATTGGCCGGCATGTTCGTTGCTGCTTCGCAGTGGCTTTTCCGCTGAAGAAAAGGATAGTGACGGAAGGACCCCTTCCGAAATTGCCCGTAGGGAAGGCCATTTGGATTTGGCAGAGAGGCTGAAGAGCGACTTTCTCAACACCAAAGGTGGAAGTGGGATGGCCATAGCAAGGGCTCTACAGGATGACAATCAAATCGAAACTGTTTCCTGGTACACGATGCCTTTGTCTGGGTGGGCTCACCAGTTTGGTGGCCAGCACAGTTTGCTTGTGGTGAAAGTGAAAGATTTTGCTTATGCAATTGAAAGAGCTCGTTCTGTTCAATATGATTTGGTCAGCCAGAAACTGGAGATTAAGCAAGCCACTAAGAAGGGTCTCTTCGTATCCGATTGGGAAGAGGTACGAACAGTGCCCCACTTGGTCCTACTTGAAAAAGTGGCACCACTAAAGGGCTCTGACGTGAAACGCAGCATATCCCCCAAGAGTTTGGTGACATACTTGTTCAGCCTTGATGGGTACGATGTTGGAAGGAACAACTGCCACCACACTGCCATGGAAGCTTTCAACTTTTGCACAGATCGCCTGCAGCTCACGTCCTTGCCGATCAATTTGTGGCAAAGCTTTTTTGCAAAGGGTTTTCAGTTCCTTGGGTCCGATTTGGCCAATGGAAGGTCAGCAAGTGGTGCTTGTGCGAGTGAACCATTGTTCGACGATGTCATCCGACACCCACTTATTACCGGAAGCAAGCCAACAGAGTGGTCATCCGACGGCCAAAAGAAAGAGTACTTGCAAGAAGTTGGCAGTGGATCGGCACAGTACCAGAAGGTGAAGGACTTTGTCATGAAGTTCGGTGGCAATAAGACTGAGATTCCAGGTTTTAAGATTGAGAAGATCTATCGAAACGAGAATTTCGGATCATACAAGAAATACGTTCAGCACCTGGAAGACAAGACTGCCCAGCATGAGTACTGTTGGCTGTTCCATGGTCCGGGAGGACAAGCAGGTTTCGACAAAATCGTGACAGAAGGGAAGGGTTTTGATGATGATTTTCGCAGCATGACATTCGCGGCCTATGGACAGGGCCACCGCTTTGCTCTTGACTTCCGATTGGCCGATTTCTTCGCGGAGGGGAGGAGCCAGCACGAGCCGAAGAAGACACGTCGTGTCTTTCTGTGCCGTGTGGCTGCAGGGAAGCCTTTCGATGCGGATCGGCTTTTTCCTTACGTTCCAGGTGATCCCAAAAGCGGCCGAACCGATGCGGACTGGACCAAGAAGATGGAAGAGTTCAACAAGAGCAAGCCAGAAGGCCACGACAACAGCTGGTTCGGGGATGGTCGAGAGCTCATCGTTGGGAAAGGAGAGATGGCCTATGTGGACTACGTCGTAGAGTACACCAGCGCCGAACTTGCTGGGAACCCATATTCAGACCCTTTGATGAAAGAGATCAGGAAGATACCTCGCCCCAGCTTTTAATTTTAATGTGGCGCCGAAGTCATTGTTAGGGGCTTCAGGCGCCCACGTAGAACCCATTCTAAATAATTCCATTTGTATTTAAACACCCTTCCAAAGTGAAGGGTCTACAGCAATAGGATGCAGCTGCATTGATGAAAAACGACCTTTTGGCGCTGGATTCCTTTCTTTGCTGTGGAATTGCTTCTTGTCGCTCCCCACTTGAAGTGCTGTGGAGTTGGAACGTCGCTTTCGCAGTGTCATGACATGGCCAGGTGGATGCTATGACACTCTTTCGCCTTGGTTTTGGCCAAGTGAGGCCTTCAGATCCTGACTTTTGTGGGTTATAGCACAGCTAGCAAGTTATCATTGCAGACCTTCATGTTAGCTTCGTGGAATTGTTTCTTGGTGGTCAAAATGCACCACTTCAATGGAAGTGTTTGTATGGGGAATTCGGCAGAATCCTGATTTGATTTCGGAGTTTTTGGTTTGTTTTCCAGCCTGGCTTTTGTGGCTTTTGTGGCTTCTCTGACTTTTGTGGCTTTACCATGCTTTACCATGCTTTACCCATCTATCTATCTATCTATTTATCTATCTAATCTAACCTAATCTAATCTTATCTAATCTTATCTAACCTTTTCTTATCTATCTAATCTATCTAAACTATCTGTCTAATCTATTTAGACCCAACACGGTTGTGCTTCAACAATCGGTGAACAGTGCAAATGGCTAATTTTAGCTTCAAAATTCAGCAAAGTACAGGTTTGCTCCAACATGTAGCAAATAGCCAGGAAAAATACCCCAGACTGAAGAAAAAAACAAAAAAATCTGCACCCTTTGAATTCTAGCAAACCAGTGCACTTGGATGGTGATTTTTTGTGCTCCGGTTGGAAGAGACCCTCGTGGTGGTAACAAGGGTTTTTCCATTGTGGTGCTCACAGCTTTTAATTCATTGTACCACCATGTACCACGATGTACCACTATGAGTGCCATTAATCAAGTCAGCTTCGAGATGTTTCGAGTCATTTTTTTCTGGGCGATGCAGAGTTCACCCGGCAACACGCCGACCTGGCGGCTTAAGCAGATGGACTGTTTCTGGTTTTCTTTTGGATGGTGAACTATGGTGAACTAAGTATTTGCAGGTCATCAAAGTTTTCTCTCATTGTTGTGGCAAATTTTAAGATGTTAGAAAACATGATGTTCTGTGTCATGCAGCTGCCTTCCATAGGCACTCAATCCGTCGTCTGATGTTGGTTGAGGAAGCACCTCTGGAGAGTCGCACGGAGCGACTGGAGGTGCAGATTGGACATCGAGGAACAGTGTGATGTAGTCCTGTGCCCCAGAAAAACAAGGGAAACAAGATGGATTCAATTTGTAGAATACATACATATACAGACCATAGCGTTGAATTTTAGGTAGGTGATGGTAGGTGTATAGTGAGAACATGGCCGGTACATCGCCAAGCAATGACTAAAATTGACCAATACAGATCCGTTGCACATGTATCAACCATGTATCAACCATGTATCAACCATGTATCAACCATGTATCAACCACGAGTATCGATGAATACATCCCTGGAATATTGTGATGACTGTTGGCAGCGCGGATCAAGGATAGTGATGGATAGTGTGTTTTTTGAATTCCTCTGGACTTCCCTCTGCGTGATTTAAAGCATTCTGATGATGTTGAGAGCCAACTATGTCGCATATCTGTGTAGTTTCCCGGTGGGTGTTGTTTATCATTTCAAATTTCTATGGGCTTAAGAATGAGCGATTGGTTTCAATTTTTAAGAGCCGGTGCTATGAAAACAAACATGTCGAGATTGTTACCCAGAACATCCCGGAACTTCTCCAAACACTCCATTTCGTCCATGTGTTTAATCCCCGAAAACTGCCTTCGACTGAGGTCGTCCCTTTCTTGGAAACGATAGCTCCGACGGTGTGAATTGCTGAAAGCGGTCAGGCATCATTGTCATCATTCTATTGGTTTCATAGCCATGTCAAACATGGCATGATCATGTCGGGTAGAACCCAACTCTGCAAAGGAGCAGTTGGTTCTTTCAGACATGCTTTTTGGGTCTTTTTGCGATTCAAACCATCCAGTTTGAACATGCCTTTGCCACTGTAGCTTTCTGCGCCTGAGGGCTTTGGCGACATGAACGACATGAACCATCGGCAACTGGCGTTCAAGGCAGCCCATGACGTTGTGGCACTTGCGATGCGGTATTCAAGTGCATACACTTGAGCAGACAAAAAGAAATCGAAATCGAGATTTGTTCGACTTTTTCAAGGAGCCCATGAGAAGCCCATGACTTCTTTTTTCCCTGGAGGCTGAAAGAGAAACTGTTGGGTTGATCGGAAATGGTACCCTCCAGAAGTATCGACATCAAGGTGCTTCTGTTTTTTGGTTTGTGACAAGATCCGGTGGCATATGTTGTTGCAATGCGTTGCAATGACTCCCGCCGCCAACTGCGATGCAAGACGGCTAACGTCATGCCTTTCCCAACGAGTTGATCCGTGACTGGTGGAGAAAGGATCTCTTGGTTTTAACAGGACGTAAGGAGATTTGTTGATCCGCTGGCCGTGCCATTTATGGACCTATGGATGTTTCGCCGCACCAGGAGTGAAGAACACCACGAGGTCGGCCACAGGAGTGCAATCCCTCCTGAGCTTCGAGAGCGAGTTCGCAGGTGGCATCAAAGAAAGAATGGTTGACACCGAAACAGGCACATGCATGCACATGCGACACATCCTTCTTGGCCCTGGTGATTTTCGTTTTTTTGGTCACGTCAGCAGAATGGCAGGAGCTATCCATCCTATGTTTGCATTGGTCGAACGTGCCTCTTTCTATTTGATTTTTTTGGGTCTGCATGTGTGACACCTGAGACCTGTGTGACATTTGTGTGATTCTTGTACCTGAGCCACCTTCTCCAGTTCTGTTTCAGATCGCGTTGTTCAATCATGTTAGATCCACAGAGCATGACCCAAGAGGCAGGTATTATCTATCTAAGCAAAGGATGCCCTTCAACATTTGCAGCCCGCTTTAAGTTGCTTTCACAGCGAATCTTTGATTCGTGCGTTGCATCATGTTGCATCCATGGCTGTTGCTGAGACCATTATCCCAGACACTGTGCTGCATACGGTGACATTTTTCCTCAAGCCTCGACCTAAGTCCGCAGATGGAAGGCCATGCATTCACACTTCAATTATTATTATCATTATTGTTATTATTACTACTATAATAATCATTACTATAATTATAATTGTAATTATATATAAAACAATGATATAATATATATGAGCCCCAACATGGGCTGCGCAGCGTAAATGATGCAACACTTTCTTTTATCAATCGGATATTCAACCTCCAAATTCACATCACCCTTCTGTCCGACCATGTCCGACCTGGGAATCCAGGGGATTTTTTAGGGATTCAGCATGGGAAATTCCCAGGCTCGAAGCTTGGATGACGACATCGTCCTCCTCCTCAAGGATAGAGATTGGTCTGTTCGCCAAACTGCCTGTGTGACTTTGGGGCAGCTTCCAGCAGATGAGATTGTGAAATTGAAAGACCACATCGTCCCACTCCTGAAGGATACACATTGGTCTGTTCGCAAAAGTGCCTTCGAGACTTTGGGGACGCTTCCAGCAGATGAGATTGTGAAATTGAAAGACCACATCGTCCACATTGTCCCCCTCCTGACAGATACACGTTACGTTGTTCGCTTAAGTGCCTGTGTGACTTTGGGGCAGCTTCCAGCAGATGAGATTGTGAAATTGAAAGACCACATCGTCCCACTCCTGAAGGATACACATTGGTCTGTTCGCAAAAGTGCCTTCGAGACTTTGGGGACGCTTCCAGCAGATGAGATTGTGAAATTGAAAGACCACATCGTCCCCCTCCTGAAGCATACAGATTGGCCTGTTCGCAGAAGTGCCTGTGTGACTTTAGGGAAGCTTCCAGCAGATGAGATCGTGAAATTGAAAGACCACATCGTCCCACTCCTGAAGGATACAGATGAGCTTGTTCGCGAAATTGCCTGTGTGACTTTGGAGAAGCTTCCAGCAGATGAGATTGTGAAATTGAAAGACCACATTGTCCCCCTCCTGAACGATACCAGTGGGGGTGTTCGCTTCAGTGCCTGCGAGACTTTGGGGAAGTTTCCAGCAGATGAGATTGTGAAATTGAAAGGCCACATAGTCCCACTCCTGAAGGATACAGATGGGTCTGTTCGCAAAAGTGCCTGCGAGACTTTGGGGAAGTTTCCAGCAAAAGAGATTGTGAAATTGAAAGACCACATTGTCCCACTCCTGAAGGATACAGATTGTCATGTTCGCTCAAATGCCTGTGCGACTTTGGGGAAGCTTCCAGCAGATGAGATTGTGAAATTGAAAGACCACATTGTCCCACTCCTGAAGGATACAGATTGGTCTGTTCACAGATATGCCTGTGCGACTTTGGGGAAGCTTCCAGCAGATGAGATTGTGAAATTGAAAGACCACATCGTCCCACTCCTGAAGGATACAAATTGTCATGTTCGCTCAAATGCCTGTGCGACTTTGGGGAAGCTTCCAGCAGATGAGATTGTGAAATTGAAAGACCACATTGTCCCACTCCTGAAGGATACAGATTGGTCTGTTCACAGATATGCCTGTGCGACTTTGGGGAAGCTTCCAGCAGATGAGATTGTGAAATTGAAAGACCACATCGTCCCACTCCTGAAGGATACAGATTGGTCTGTTCGCAAAAGTGCCTTCGAGACTTTGGGGACGCTTCCAGCAGATGAGATTGTGAAATTGAAAGACCACATCGTCCCACTCCTGAAGGATACAGATAGCGATGTTCGCAGAAGTGCCTGTGTGTTTTTGGAGAAGCTTCCAGCAGATGAGATTGTGAAATTGAAAGACCACATCGTCCCACTCCTGAAGGATGAAGATTGGCATGTTCGCTTAAGTGCCTGTGAGACTTTGACGACGCTTCCAGCAGATGAGCTGGTGAAATTGAAAGACCACATCGTCCCCCTCCTGAAGGATACCAGTGTGAATGTTCGCTCAAGTGCCTGTGAGGCCTTGGGGAAGCTTCCAGCAGATGAGCTGGTGAAATTGAAAGACCACATTGTCCCACTCCTGAAGGATACACGTGACTTTGTTCGCTCAAGTGCCTGCCAGACTTTGAGGACGCTTCCAGCAGATGAGCTGGTGAAATTTAAAGACGACATCGTCCCACTCCTGAACGATACCAGTGGGGGTGTTCGTGCAAATGCCTGCCAGACTTTGGGGAAGCTTGCAGCAGATGAGCTGGTGGAACTTATCGCCCCCCTCATGCTCCGGAAGGAGGTTCGCAAAGGAGCCTTTGCGCTCTTTGGCCAGCTGGAAGTGACAAAGGATTTGATCTCGCTTGTTGAGAAGTTGCGCCCAGCTTTGCTACTTCATTTTGCCGCAGCAGCCGGGGATTGGTCGGCGTGTTCGTTACTGCTTCGCAGCGGCTTTTCCGCTGAAGAAAAGGATAGTGACGGAAGGACCCCTTCCAAAATTGCCCGTAGGGAAGGCCATTTGGATTTGGCAGAGAGGCTGAAGAGCGACTTTCTCAACACCAAAGGTGGAAGTGGGATGGCCATAGCAAGGGCTCTACAGGATGACAATCAAATCGAAACTGTTTCCTGGTACACGATGCCTTTGTCTGGGTGGGCTCACCAGTTTGGTGGCCAGCACTCGGTGCTCGTGGTGAAAGTGAAAGATTTCACCTATGCAATTGAAAGAGCTCGTCCTTATCAGGGAGATTTAATAGCCTTTCAGAAAGATGAGATTCAGCAGGCCACCGGGAAGGGATTGTTCGTATCCGATTGGGAGGAGGTAAAGATTGTCCCCCACTTGATCCGACTTCAGGAAGTGGCACCACTAAAGGGTGCTGACATCAAACTAGGCACATCTCCTAGTAGTTTAGTGACATACTTGTTCAGCTTTGATGGGTACGATGTTGGAAGAAACAACTGCCACCACACTGCCATGGAAGCTTTCAACTTTTGCACAGAGAGCCGACAGATGACTTCTTTGCCGGTCAATTTGTGGCAAAGCTTTGTTGCAAAGGTTGTTCAGTTCCTTGGGTCCGATTTGGCCAATGGAAGGTCAGCAAGTGGTGCTTGTGCGAGTGAACCATTGTACGACGATGTCATCCGACACCCACTTATTACCGGAAGCAAGCCAACAGAGTGGTCATCAGACGGCCAAAAGAAAGAGTACTTGCAAGAAGTTGGCAGGGGATCGGCACAGTACCAGAAGGTGAAGGACTTTGTCATGAAGTTCGGTGGCAATAAGACTGAGATTCCAGGTTTTAAGATTGAGAAGATCTATCGAAACGAGAACTTCGGATCATACAAGAAATACGTTCAGCACCTGGAAGACAAGACTGCCCAGCATGAGTACTGTTGGCTGTTCCATGGGCCTGGAGGACAGCAAGGCTTCCAGAAGATTGTGGAGGAAGGACGAGGTTTCGATGACGATTTTCGCAGCATGACATTCGCTGCCTATGGACAGGGGCACCACTTTGCTCTTGACTTCCGATTGGCCGATTTCTTCGCGGAGGGGAGGAGCCAGCACGAGCCGAAGAAGACACGTCGTGTCTTTCTGTGCCGTGTGGCTGCAGGGAAGCCTTTCGATGCAAAACGGCTTTTTCCTTACCGTGCAGGTGATCCCAAAAGCGGCCAAACAAATGAAAAGTGGACAGAGAAGATGGAAGAGTTCAACAAGACCAAGCCAGAAGGACACGACAACAGCTGGTTCGGGGATGGTCGAGAGCTCATTGTCGGGAAAGGAGAGATGGTCTATGTCGACTACGTCGTAGAGTACACCAGCGCCGAACTTGCTGGGAACCCATATTCAGACCCTTTGATGAAAGAGATCAGGAAGATACCCCGCCCTCGCTTTTAATTTTAATGTGGCACCGAAGTCATTGCTAGGGGGCTTCAGTTGCCTACGTAGAAATTACTGGCATGCGTGTACAGGCTGATGCCGAGAAAAAAGGCGTTTCGATGCAAGGATTCCTTACGTTGCCGTGGACTTGCCGTGGACTTGCCGACTTGCCGTGGACTTGCTGCATACGTGGCAAAAATCATGGCCAGGTGGAGAGTTCACCTGGCAGGACATGGCAGCGGCTTGAGCCAAGAGGAATCGTTTGTGTATCAAGGCTGGAAGAGGAGTTTTGAACATGGTGACTGCATGTGACTGCAATGATTTCTGGTTTCCCTTTAGATGGCGAAGTGTATTTGAGGTCAAAGGTTTTTGTCACTTCCATGGCAAGTTTCTTAGAGCGTGTTCTGTTTCAGCTGGCTTCAACTCAATCTGTGGTCTGTGCCGAAGAATCTCATGGATTTGAGAATCTTGACCGGGATCATTGTGCCAGGAGAGAGGGCTTAGGAATTTCACACGGTCGAGTGCAGCCGACTACAGCCGACCAGCCGACTACAGCCGACTACAGCCGACTACAGCCGACTACAGCCTACCAGCCGACTACAGCCGACTACAGCCGACTACGGCCGACTACGGCCGACTACAGCCGACTACAGCCGACTACAGCCGACTACAGCCGACTACAGCCGACTACAGCCGACTACGGCCGACTACGGCCGACTACAGCCGACTACAGCCGACTACAGCCGACTACAGCCGACTACAGCCGACTACAGCCGAGCACAGCCGACTACGGCCGACTACGGCCGACTACAGCCGACTACAGCCGACTACAGCCGACTACAATCGACTACAGCCGACTACAGCCGAGCACAGCCGACTACGGCCGACTACAGCCGACTACAGCCGACTACAGCCGACAACAGCCACAGCCGGCTACAGCCGACTACAGCCGAGCAAAGCCGACTACAGCCGACTACAGCCGACTGCAGCCGAGAACAGCCACAGCCGACTACAGCCGAGCGCAGCCGAGTACAGCTGAGTACAGCCAACTACAGCCGACCACAGCCGACTTGCAGCCGGCTACAGCCGACTACAGCCGACTACAGCCGAGCACAGCCGACTACGGCCGACTACGGCCGACTACAGCCGACTACAGCCGACTACAGCCGAGCACAGCCGACTACGGCCGACTACGGCCGACTACAGCCGACTGCAGCCGACTACAGCCGACAACAGCCACAGCCGACTACAGCCGAGCACAGCCGAGTACAGCTGAGTACAGCCAACTACAGCCGACCACAGCCGACTTGCAGCCGGCTACAGCCGACTACAGCCGACTACAGCCGAGCAAAGCCGACTACAGCCGACTACAGCCGAGAACAGCCAACTACAGCCAATTACAGCCGAGCACGGCCGAGCAGCCGAGTACAGCTGAGTACAGCTGAGTACACAGCCGACTACACCCACTACTTCCAAGAACAAAGTTAAACGTTGTCGTCCAAGTAAAACCATGACTTTACTTAAAGACACTCATTGACTGCTGATATATATATATATATATATAGTCAAAAAAGGGTGACCTTTCCCCTGAGCCTAATCGAATCCGTAAATCAATCCTAAAAATTCTGAATAAAAATATGTGGTTTCCATGCTCAAGTTTTTGATTGGTTTTCACGGGTTTTTCACTGTCTTTTCACGGGTTTTTCACGGTCGTTTCACGCACTTTTCACGCTCTGGGTTTGGAGTGGGATTTGTTTGAAACTCTGGAGTCCGGTATATATATATATATATTTATACTAGTACTCATTGGGTCTGATAATGCCCAGTAAACACATGTCGCTTCCAAAGACAAAGTTAAACTTTGTCGTTGTGAAAGCCCCAGTTAAACTTTGTCGAAGACTGGGTGGGACAGCCGACAACAGCCGAGCGCAGCCGAGCACAGCCAAGCACAGCCGAGCCGCCGAGCACAGCCGAGCGGCCGATGACAGTAGAGCACAGGGGCCTTGCAGGAGCAGATTCTAACCAAAGCAGGCTAGCAGTAACCAAGCTTAACAGTTTCTGACAATGAGAGCCATCAGATTCCAAATAAAGTGACATGGTTTAGTTGCATTCGATCACGTGACATTCCTTGGCCTCCTCTCCTGCACACAGCTAATTGTAGCAAAAGTGGATCATTTGAGTGCCTGGTTGAACTTCCACAGGTGTTTAGTTCAAAATAAACGAGTCCAGCACAATTCCAAAGAACCAAATATTAATTTGACATACTTTGACCGCGTTTTTCATGCAACTATTGAGGGTTTTGGGTACGCAAATTCTTGTAACAAATTAGTAAATTTATTAAGCCTAAGTAACATTAGTGAGTTTGGAGACTAAAGGTAGCCTGCATGGGGCTGGTTGACCCTGTAGAAAATACGACACGCATCCAAATGCCATTCCGAACAAAAAGAAAAATCTTAAAGTCCCTTCTTAACTTTGAACAGCATGCTTCACAGTGGAGGTCCCCCAACTAAATTATAATTGCACGAACTTGCCATCAAAACTTTCAATTTGCGGATCAGCATTTGGCAAATTTGCTGAAATTTATGGCCAGTCTGAGTCTGGGGACACAATAGTTTCGCAATGATTTGCATTAAGCATATTTGCTTGTGAAAGAACCTGCTTGCATGATATATCATGATATTCATTTGAGATCTTTCTGCCTGAGACCATATATCTATTGAGACAACCTGCGCACAAGCACATGTACTTGTGACACTTATTCACTTTTCTAAAGTATTGCATGTGGTTTCTTAATAACTTGAGAATACTGGACTGAAATCAAATAAACATGTATACGATACGTAACTATTTACGACTTATTTGCATGTATTTAGTTGGCACATTCATGCAGTGTAGCTTCAATAACCTTTAAAATAGTTAGTTGAAAGTTAGTTCGTGGGACTGTTGGTGTCAAAAGCGAGGTGGGGAAATACGATGGTCGGACATGCTTGGCCATCGTATTTTTCCGCGTCGTTAATGCCCAAATTATTTTGCAAGTGACTGTGAAAGTGAAAGTGAAAACTGAAGGTTACTTTTTGCTTCTATTACAATCTATTACATATATATATAATATGAGTAGTGAGTTGAATTTGCTTGAGTTGTATTTGAATTTACTTGAACATAGGGACCCAAGGTTTTCAGATGTTTTTGCACCCTATCGGGGTTTTGGTGAATTTTCAGAGCATATGATAATTCTGGAAATTGGACAGATTTATGCCGGTGGACTGAAAACCGTGCTCGTAAAACTAACGTCTTTGAGAACATGCAAGTACGTTACTAACTTCTTATTTTTCATGAACCACTTCCAATTAAGTTACTAACTTCTCTAACCACTTGCATGGGGTGGGGTGGGGTGGGGTGGGCTGGGCTATAAACATCCTTTCTACTAACAGCTAGAGATCCAAAACCGATTCAGAAACTAACGGCGCTTCAGAAACTAAGTTTCAGAAACTACGGTTCAGAAACTATTTCCACCGATTCAGAAACTATCACGATTCAGAAACTGTCACGATTCAGAAACTAGGGCGATTCAGAAACTATCGCGATTCAGCAACTATCGCTATTCAGAAACTATCACGTTTCAGAAACTAAGATTCAGAAACTATATCACGATTCAGAAACTACCACGATTCAGAAACCACGATTCAGAAACTGTCACGATTCAGAAACTAGCGCGATTCAAAAAACCACTTATTCAGAAACTATCACGATTCAGAAAGTAGCGCGATTCAGAAACTATCACGATTCGGAAACTACGATTCAGAAACTCCGGTTCAGAAACTACGATTCAGAAACTACCGCAATTCAGAAACTATCGCAATTCAGAAACTATTGCGATTCAGAAACTATCACGATTCAGAAACTATCCAGCTTCAGAAACTGAGGATAAGATGATATCAAAATTTCCACCCTCATGGAACTTCAAACTGTCCACAAGGATAAGATATATAAAAATCCCAATCCCATGGAACTTCAAATTGACTTGGACTGTCCGCGAGGATAAGATGATATCAAAATTCCCACCCCCATGGAACTTCAAATGAACCCAGCTGTCCACAGGGATAAGGTGATATCAAAATTCCCCTTCGCATGGAATTTCAATTTGACTTGGACTTTCCACACGGAGAAGATGATATCAAAATTGCCACCCCTATGGAACTTCAATTTGACTTGGAGTGTCCACACGGATAAGATGATATCAACATCGCCAGCCCCCTTGCAACTTCAAAGTGACTTGGACTGTCACAAGGATAAGATATATAAAAATCCCAATCCCATGGAACTTCAAATTGACTTGGACTGTCCGCGAGGATAAGATGATATCAAAATTCCCACCCCCATGGAACTTCAAATGAACTCAGCTGTCCACAGGGATAAGGTGATATCAAAATTCGCACCGCATGGAATTTCAATTTGACTTTTGACTTTCCACACGGAGAAGATGATATCAAAATTGCCACCCCTATGGAACTTCAATTTGACTTGGAGTGTCCACACGGATAAGATGATATCAACATCGCCAGCCCCCTTGCAACTTCAAAGTGACTTGGACTGTCACAAGGATGATGATATCAAAATTGCCACCCCATGGAACTTCAAATTGACTTGGACTGTCCAACACCACTTGAGGGAAGTGAACATGAGTTTCTTGGTAAAAAGGATGCAAATCTGATGAGTTTCTTACGTATCTGGCACTCAACCCTGCAGTCATTTTGCTGGTGCTGGCTTGGAAGTTGCAACCATATCACATAGGGGAAGTGACTGCAAATGAATATTCAGATTCAAAAGCAGCATGTTGAACAATTGTAATCCAATCCCCTTTCATCACGAGTTTCGCATTTCCAACTCCCTGTTCCTGTGCTTCCCCGGGTTTTAGTATCCGACTCCCGGTTTCCAACTCCCTATGGATAGTTTCCGTTTCCGAATCCGCGTGTCGCGTGTCTGTCAGTTTCCGAGCCCTAGTTTCCGAATCCGTGTTTCTTAGTTTCTGAATCTTAATTTCTGAATCCGCGTGTTTTAGTTTCCGAATCTTAGTGTCCGAATCCGCGTGTTTTGGTTTCCGAATCCGAATCCGCGCTTCTTAGTTTCCGAATCTTAGTTTCCGAATCCGCGCTTTTAGTTTCCGAATCTTAGTTTCGGAAGCCCCGTCCTCCTTAGTTTCCGAATCCTTTGTTTCTTATGTTCCGAATCCTCGTTTCCGAATCCGTGTCTGTTAATTTCCGAATCTTCGTTTCCGAATCTGCGGTTTTAGTTTCCGAATCTTAGTTTCCGAATCCGCGTGCATGTTCATTTCCGAATCCATGGTTTTAGTTTCCAAATCCGCGCTTGACCGCGTTACTAACTTCTCCACTTGCATGATGGGGTGGGCTATTAACGTCTTTTTTACTAACAACTTCCAACTGCGTTACTAACCTTTCTAACCACTTGCATGAGGTGGGGTGGGGCGGGGGGGGCTATTAACGTCTTTTCTACTAGCAACTGCCAAGTGCATTACTAAATTTTCAAATTGCAACTATGTTGTCGGCTCTTGTAACACAACTTGCAACTACGTTGTTATCTTCTCGATCAAGGTCCAACTACGTTGTTGACTTTAGTAACACAACTTGCAACTACGTTGTTATCTTCGTTTTTGTCCTACTGGTACTATTGATGCAGCATGGTCTGCATTAAAGAATTACATTCCCAACAGTTTGTCCTCCCAAAGCCGCGATTTACTGTTGCACGCAACATCTTGGCAATGGAGGTACATAAACCGCAGTGACATTTTGCAGCAGAAGACGATTGAAGCATTGAAACGCATCTTCTGACGAAAAAGTGCTGTTTTTCAGATTCCACGAAAACCATCCGATGAAAATGGATTTTACTGTGGTAAAACGCGAAAACGCCCAAATTTTGGTTTCGCCACAGTGCCATACTCATTTTTTGAAAACACGTGGTTTTACGAACATGGTTTCCGGTCTGGCGGGAAATTTATGCTTCTGACCACCTAAACAGCAAACCCACTAAAAGAACAACAATTTGGACTTTAACCCTTACAAATTCTCGCAGCGTTTCATGCCAGTCTAGTTGAACTTTGATGGAAACTACTGGGACCAAAGAAAGTCAGTTAAAACTTGTGTGAATTTCTCTGTATTTCCTTTGTAATTGCTTATGTGCTTCCGATGCGGTGTATAAGCACTTTATCTGCAATTTTTCAGACTTCATGTGACTGTGCTAATATTACATGAAGCTCTTACCAAATTACATGAAGGCACATGACGTTTTTAAAAAATGCAAATGCTGTGCATTTAAAATACATCAAAGGTGCACAATAATTACGTGCGACACTTCACAATTTCTTCGTCACATTCGTTGTGAAATCCACAGCGTCTTCATTGATGAAGTCTGGTATGCGCAAGAAAATACATGAGACCTGACACACACACACAAACACAAATACATGCACAAGGTCGGCACAATTGCAGTCTTTTGAACATCATCTCCGACAAAGCTCACTAGAGATAATCTCATGTATAGTATATCGAAGACAGTCTCAAGCAAAGTTCGTTGAATTGCGTCCCAAGTCCCCTTAAGGCAGTCTCAAATAAAATTCAACTGGGGTGTGTCTCAAGTAAGTCCATTGAAGACAATCAAAAGTAAAGCCCACAGAAAGCAATCTCCCGTAAAGGTTATTGAATATCAGCTGAGATAAATTCATTGCATATCATGTCAAGTAAATTCCATTTGAATTGAATATCAAGCAAAGTAAAGTCCATGGAAAAGAATGTCAAGTGAAGCCCATGGAACTGAAGTTCGGATGAAAATCATTGGACATATCCAGACGTAAAGTTCAGTGAAATGGATCAAGTAAAGTCGACTGAAAACATTCTCAAGGGAAGTGCTTTTGTAATTAGAACAGCCGACAAGTATATAAAGCACATGTAATTGTCATCAAGCATTTTCTCAAGTAAGGTCATGCGTAGCACTTGGCAGCAACAAGTCCGTTTATCCATCCTTTGTGACTTTAGCTATGTTTGCTGATATCATAATATATATAATATATAATCCAAATTCTTGTGGACAACATTTTTTCAATGAGTTCACGCATGTAACATCTTGAAGGCAGAAGTTGTTGCCTTTTTAAAAGGCATGTTTCGGGACGTGAAGAGTTCCACTTGTTTGTGCGCGGTGCTCTTTTCCAGAAAGAACAAAACTGTTTTGAATCAGGGGTCTTGATATTTCACACAAACTTTTGCGGATCATGCTTGGAAAAAACGATTCCATCTCAATATTCCCATTTATTTGCATGTTTTAACCAAAAAATGCCACTAGTGAATTACCAAGTTTACTGTTCTTTGACTCTAAACTTTTTAACCTTGCAGACTGATGTAGAGATTCTGTATAGTGCCCACGTTTTGCTTTCACAACGTCTCCCCCTGAATTTTAAACGGGAATCCCACACACCCAGTTGATATGTGATTGGTTTTCCTTCATTGGCTTTCCTTCAGATGGCCTTCTAAAAATAGAATGGCTGCTATGACCATCGGTCAATTGACATTTCATGACATGGACATGGATGCTACAAGGTAAGGCTCCCCACTTACAAGTTTGTTTTTACATGTTATTCAGTATAGTTAGATCTTCCACAGCTATATGTCACACACGTCATTGATTGCAATCAGTGTGCCACGCTTATCCTCGCATCGTGCTTACGCCACACAAGTAAACCACGCGAGCATGCTAGTGCAAGCATAAGTTGTCTTTATGAAATTGATCTACAAGCCCCTTTTTCCCGAATTGGTTTAACATATTATGTTTGTAGCTGAACTTCACCTTCTGAATTGTGATCGCTCCTTCGTTCACAAAGAACTTTACACAAGAACTTCGCGGCAGATCCGCACATGAAAGTGGCACAAAAGGGACAGCCCATGGAAACCGTGGCCGCCCATACAGGACATATGCAACGAGCTTGAAAAGAATAATTATCTCTTGTTTCCAGTCATAAAAATCCCAACATGGCATTGCATCTGCCCTTTGCTATCTTCCACTCTTTCTTTAGTTAAAGTCTACATGCCGGACTCAGCCAGAGTCAGCAGGAGTCAGCCGGAGTCAGCCGGAGTCAGCTGGAGTCAGCCGGAGTCGGATGGTCAGCCGGAGTCAGCCGGTCAGCCGGAGTCAGCCGGTCAGCCGGAGTCAGCCGCAGTCAGCCGCAGTCAGCCGGAGTCAGCCGCAGTCAGCCGGAGTCAGCCGCAGCCAGCCGGTCAGCCGGAGTCAGCCGGAGTCAGCCGGAGTCAGCCGGAGCCAGCCCGTCAGCCGGAGTCCCAACTAAGGGTGATATCCACGACACATCCCTGATATTCCCTGACATTCTGTGAATTTCTGTGACATATCACGATTCTTGGCCACATGAAACGAGGGTAGTGTTGTTGAATTCCTCCTTATTCTGCGGGGGCTCCCAATGAAGACTATGAAACACCTCTGCATTGCCAACGAAGGCATTCTGATGAATTTGGGTTCCAAGTTCCAAGGTATCTTTCTATTTTCCATGGGTCTTGCTCTATTACTTCATATTAGAATGAACCCGTCGTTTCAATCTATTGAGGGATTACCCTTAATATCTATAGCCAGTATTGAAAATTTTGAACGCATGACACCATACAGATCCATACAGGACTTTGTATGCAAGTTCTTCAATGCATCAAATCGAGGGTCCGTGTATACCGGTGTCTTCATCGCAAGAGGTCTCGTGTGCCTTTTTAAAACTGTCAGGCTGTCTGATCCATATGGTTTTGACGTCGGCTTCCGTTACACAGAATACAGAATCATGTCCTTCAAAATGCCTTGGCTGTGTCCAGACCATCTTTGAAAGATGAAATCATGAAATCAAAAATCAAAATCTGAAGCCAAGTGATTGGATGCTGTTTTTCAAGTTTTTGAAATATCTTTTCTTTCCGTTCCATCGACATCTGGGGCCCAACCAGGTCATGGAAGGCTTGGCGCTACAGGCAGTACGTAATTGCTGCGCCAAAAAAACATGGCGAAGTTGAGCGGTTGGATCTATTTTCGTTCAACAATGGTTTAAATTCGAAAAAATGGCGAATACCACAAAATGGCAATAATGATGAACATTATGGTGAACAATGGAATTTGAGGGCACCCTATTTTCAGAGGATCCGATTTGGAAACTGGAACATTCTCCCATGCACAGACTGAATGCCATGCACGACTGCAGTTCAAAAACGCATCTATTCAGAATCTTTGAGTCAGAAAGTAGTTGTGGTGAAAGGCGAGTTGTGGAGGTGGCTGCATCTTTTGCTCCAGCTATCCAACAATGTTCAACATCCTCAAATATGATCTGATTTAGAGGATCCAGCACCATTTTTGACAATGAAAACCATGTCACTTGTTGCTGCCCGGCAAAAATGTATGGCAGGGCAGGGGCACTGAGCAGATTGCCATGGTTTGTCCACACATTAGTTCATATTACAGCATCGTTTGTCCACACATTGGTTGATTTTGTATCAAAGGCAAAAGAACAAGCACACAATGCTTTGGTCTTTCACGGCTGCTGCGGCAGATGGCTTTCATGAGCAAGACATCTCCTTAAGGTTCTCTTTGGCGATGAATCACGAAAAGAGTGAGAGATGGACCCCATGTGCAGCGCAGGCCATCCTTAAAGTAACGTAATCAGCAAAGCAACTGTTACTGACTTTGCCATGTGGACGCGGTCTGGCCATGTGCGGCACAGCGTGCACTGTGTGCGGCGTGTCTTCCCCGGTGCCACACGTCAGATTGGGGCTAGAAATGCCAGGCACGCTCCAAGCAGTCCAGTCTCTGGAGGGGTAAATACCATGATTTTCAAACCTGCTACCAACCAGCCGGGCTGCATCTCCAGTCATGATCCCCGCACTGGCGGAGTCGACGCTCCAATCCCCAGGTTACCTCTCAACTAACTTTCCAATTATTTGTCAAACACATCCCGAACCATTCCGGTTACCTCTCAACCACTAACCACTAAAATAATCTAAAATATTAAATGCTATTAACCATACCCCGACAACCATGATGTGGGTTTGTCTCAAAATGGGGCATCAGTGCCCCAACATGGCCATCTCCACGAAGAAATTCAGGTTCTAAGCCATCAAAATTTCGAACAAATCCCAACATTTTCAGACAAACCCATCCAAAATCACCCAAATCTATATGGGATCCAAACCCGAAAAAATAACAGAACTGTAGCTCCCCAGTCGCTGCCTCAGTCGCACGGCTGTGGTGCTGGACATCGACGGCGTGGTGACGCGCGGCGCCACCGCCGTGCCCGGTGCTGCGGAGGCGTTGCGGAGGCTGCGGCAGCAGCAGATACCCTTCGTCTTCATGACCAACGGAGGTGTGTGGAAAGAGGGGAATCGAGATGGGGAACTAATATGGGGAATGGATAAGGAATGGAACTTAAAATATCAATGAATTTAATGGATAATGTGGGGAATCAAGATGGGATTTCCTTCACTGATATAGGGGTGTTATCCATATGATCTAGGTGTGATGTGGGAATATAATGGAAATATGGGGGGGAGTAAGCTGGGGAGGAGGTGACGTGGGTTTGGATGATTATTGGACATGTTTGGATGCTTTGGGTGATGGAACAGTTTTCTTTGTTCTGTTGCCTTGTCATCAAATTTTGATTTGCTGGGTTAGTCTTGAATTCTACTATTATATGATGCAACAGCTTGAGCAGTGCATGCCTCAACATTAGCGTCAGCTTCTAGTATTCCCAGCCATTTGCCAATCCAGGGATGCGCACCATTTTTGCGCCGCCGGTTGAGCTGTGAAGGTGGTGTCACTGAGAAAAAGAAAGCGGAAGAGCTTTGCTCTCTGCTGGGCGTTGATGGTATCTTGTCATCGACATGTTGACAGGATGGTGATCCCACAGACATTAAAATTCCTGGCGTTCAATGTCGATCACACATTGACATGAAAGTCAAGAACACTGTCCTTTATGATTCGACATCATGGGAAGCCAGGCAATCCTTGCATGTGTGATCAACCCTTATTTGCTTCCCGTCTTCTTTGTTCTGAAGGACTAACGTAAGCTGGTTCCAAATTGCGTAGCTTCTTTGCATACAGATGGAATTCCAATTTTGACTCAGAAGCATATGACACCATGTGTTTAGATTTTGACACGGGCCAGAAGATTCTGATTGACAGATCTCACCGGTTTTGCATATCAAAATAGGAAAAAGACATTGTCAGACGCAAGCAACCAGAAACAGTTCTAAGTAGCTACACATAGATATGTAAAGCCATTCATATGCTCTATTGGAGTCACCGATTTTGGATTTTGGAACCTTGGAACCAGTCCATCCGTTTTGTCAAAGGCATTGACGCTGATCGCATGCTCCTTTCCCATACTCCGTTCCGACCTTTGGCAGAGACTTGGATCACAACGCGCTGGGCATTGGAGGTAGGGATGATGAACATTGGACATATAGAATGCTAAAGACGTTCAACAATTTCAACAGGATTCAGGGAATGTGAACTCTTCACATCTTCAGAAACTGATTGCTCCAAAGCAAGCTTTGACCAACAAAAAAGGCCAAGAATGCCATGAAGGCATCCAGTATACCCTGGATCTCACAGACACCTTTGGCATCCCGATGTGTGTAGCTTCAGGAACGCTTCCGCGAGAAGCGCGTGCTCCTGGTGGGTTCCAAGGACACGGCGGAAGTGGCTGAGAGCTATGGCTTTGATGTGGGCAACATGGCGGCACCTTGACCGAAATCTGCTCAGATGGGATTTTCACATTTTTCACTTGAGATGAGGAAGATTTAAGTGACTTAAGTCTTAAGTGCAATTGTTTTGTTGACTTGATTGGATTCTTGCAATGGGTGGAGTTCGAGCTTTGAGAAGATTGACAATCCAAACATGCAATGGAATAATTTGCAAGCGTCAAATCCAAATTGTTTTAGTGAGTTTAATGCCCTTGGATGCCAGGTCACCAGCAGTCAGATCGTGAAGGCCTTGCCCGAGATCTATCCTTGGCCGGTGACACATTGCACGCTGCCTCCCGTGGATGTGCCTTGGATGCCGAAGACTGAAGCAGACTGAAGCAGACTGAAGCAGACTGAAGCAGGTCATACTTTGGGGGACATGAAATGACATGAAGACATGAATGGTATCAATGGGGACATTATCAATGGGAATGTCATGGAATGTCTATCCATATTGAGATAATGTGGCATCTAATGGGGATACAATGGGATGCAATGCGTTTTAACACGTGGGGATGGATCAAAACATTCAAAACTGATGAGAATTGAAAACCCAGCCCATTATGTATGATTATTATCATTATCATTATCATTATCATTATCATTATCATAATCACTATCATAATCACTATCACTATCATTATCATTATCATTATCATTATCATAATCACTATCATAATCCCCAACGATCATTAATCAAGTAGACAGGAGCAGAAGCAATAGCAGAAGCACCTAGAAGAAGCACATTCATTCGACTTATCATTATCATTCTCATGATTAGCCCATACGTATCCATATGTATATTATGTAAATGTATATATAACATGTATATAGAATTTGGCTTCTCCACCACTTTTTTCAGCAGTTGGTCCAGGGCAATCCAGCTCAGGTGAATGCTGCTGACGCTCCGCCCATCGAAGTAGCTTGGCGATAGCTGGGCCAGTTCAGCAGGGCATGGATGCATTGACAACATGTGAAACCTTGAGATTGCCTTCAGATCAGATACAATATCATTCAAAATCATACTTAATCCACTGCAGATTGTGATGATTTTCAATGACTTACCATATCTACCATCATCTACCCATATCTTTCATATTCATTGATGATCCAAACCCTGTGCCTTGGTGCTTTGAAGATGCGTTGATCCACCGATCCAACATGGCCCATCACGTCCGTGCCACGTGGCCCAAGGCGGTGCTCATCTTCTATTGGCCAAGTGACTGGGCCATGGAGCTGCAGGCAGTGGTGGATGACATGGTCCTTCAGAAACATCCTCAACCACTGCCATGAATACAACTGTGGGACAGTATGGGAAGATGTTTGGAAAATCATGAGGCCAGAAAGTTGCTAGAACAAGCTAGAACTAGGTACAACTGGTTTCAAGGATGTTGCCGTTTCTGGTGCTGCCAGCTGTGACATTCCCATGGCCGTGTTCGGATGGCACCAAGCAGGTGGTGAGCGACGTCTTGGCGGGTGGCCGACCATTGGGTGTCGGAACGACTGGGACGAATGGGACGGGTGTCCAATGTGCGGAGTTGTGGTCTTCAAATCCCGACTTCCTGTGGCAGGCAGCGGGAGACCATGAGTCGAGGAAGTTGGGGATGGATGGTCTTCTGCTGGTAACATCTTTCAACGAAAAACCATACGAGGATTGGTGCCACGCGCGAAATCCAGACTTTTGATATCTTTTGATCAGATGGATTCTCGGTTTGATGCTGTGCAGCATAGTAGTGTCTTCGCTGTTTTTACATTGCGGGCTTCATCAAAGTGACTGGGCCAAACACCTAGGGTGTGGCGCACTTGCCCTTGTCAACTGCCCTCACACCTCTAGTCGAATTTGAGCTGGTACGGTTTTGAAGAAACGCTCAGCGAGTGAGTTGACAGTTTCAAGTTTCAACTAGAATTTCAACAGCTACTAAACACGGTGATCAGAATTGTTTTACATTGTTTTACGATGTTTTTAATCCCTTTGTTTCAACAGCCCCAGCTCTGACACAGGCAGGCTATCCGGTGCCACGTTTTGGCACCGGTGCCTTTGTGGAGTGTCTCCAGGCAAGGAAGTGCTGCTGTGATGAGCCAACAAACCAATCTGGTCACATGATAGCATGTTGAGACGTTAGTAGCAAATACATACTGTACTAGTACCACGTCTCCCCTTTTCTAGGGCAGTGATGATTCCGATTTGTTTATCATTTTATTCCATGGCTGTGTCAAAAAATGGTGCTGCCCAAGGTCTTGATGAGGTGAGAATACCCCCATCACCAGGATTTTTCACCTTTAAACTTGCACAACATATCCTGCAAATCATTGCAAAACCTCAGTGCATCAGGGTAGATTCTAATGTCCCATTTCAATTCTGATCTGTTTCTCCTTGACGAAGAGCCACGAAGAATCCAATGGCCCGGGCGCACCAGGCGCTGTGGAAACCCTTTGGCCGCAGCCCACTGGAGGTTCAGGATGAAGGGTTCAGGAAGGGCTGAGATGTTTGGATCACTGAACGGCAGAAGATCTGTTGCTGAACCATTGGATACAACTCCATATTCCCTCAATGCATCCCGCTAATCCTGCCTTTGGGACATCAGGAGTGCGGCAAACCCTATGCTGTGCAATTCCAAGCGGCACGGAAGCTTTTGTCGCAGCTGGCCCAGCATGATGACTTTGAGAGGACCTGCACTTTTCGCTGCCATACTGTGGCCATACTGTGATTGATGGTTCAAGGTTGTCATGCCACAGGTCTCAGAATTGTCATGCCACATTTCATTGAAAATCCGCCCAGAGAAATCAGAGAAAGCTGGAAATTCGCAGCAGGATCTACATGATTGGCGACAATCCCGCTGCTGATGTGCGCGGTGCCAACAGTGCTGGAGATCCATGGCGATCCATCCTCGTGTGCACAGGCAGCTGGGGAAGGGCTATGGATTTGTGTTTTTAGCCGCCAACAGGTATAGCAACTTCGCCTTTACCCCAGAATTACCATCAAATTCTCCCATAATTGCCCACCCAACCCATGGTTAATGACTCCATGATTACCCAAAGCTACCAAAAGTGGAATGCTCATTCTGTCAACTCTGTGTTGCAGACACAACTTTTATTCCGCTTATCCGTCTCGTCGTTGGGTTCCGGGCATGGTGCGGCAGGCGTTTATCAGGGTGGCGTTGGATCCAACGACAAAGAGGCGCACCGCTGGCTGAGACAACTTTGATGTTTGAGAGTTCACAGCGCAAGTCCAAGCTTTCAAATGGTTGCTCAGCAGTCCGCAGTCCTTTGAAACATATTTCTCCATATTTCTCCGTTTTGAGTGGGTTTCCATAAACCCTCCTGGCCAGATCTTTCATTTTGAACGCATTATACACACAGGAGAGGGAGAGTTGTGTTATTCTCTCCATGTCCCATTGATTTTTGCACCCCGAAGACCAAACGACTGACAGGACCCGGCCTGGCGCGTGGAGGAAAATTTGCCCGACGCGGTGGAGTCGATTCTGAGGATGTCCGGCTGAGTTGCCAAGTGTTTCGGAGCTAAGGTGGAAAGGTTTGTTGGTCAAGAAAGCCATCGGAAATCACGTGATCTCAACTTGGATAGTTTAAACCTGGGATCTACGGAAAGGTTTGGAAAATCTGAACTTGTGTGACCACATTGAGTGCGTTGAGACAGAGTTGCGAAAAGCAACATAGACAAAGGACCATTTTGCAAAACATGGTCCAGTAGGCATTTTCTTTAGGCCATTATAGTTGAGAGATAGGCAGTTTTGGTTGGACAGGAAGTTACAAACAAACCAACACTTGGAGAATACGCAAGTTTAGTTCCATTTGGTGATGAGTGGCATCCTGGATTCGACTTGGCCGCTACCAAACTGAGTTGCAGTGCCGCAGAATGCGGCAAAGTTCTAGCGATTGGTTTGACCAAACAGTGCGCAACGGCAAGCTGTGGTCACATGTTAGAGCTACAGAAGATGCCTGTCATTTAGAAGTTGGTGAATCGAAATTTGAAGACGGATTTTTGAGCGTAGCATTTGGAACTCTCCGAATTTCCTCTGCGAGGTGAACTGTTTTTATGGATGACTGGATCACTGTATTGCTGGCAATTTGCTGATGAATTTCCTGGAGAAGATGCGGTGATTTTGTTGGGCCTTATCAAGCTGCAATGTCTTTGACATATCCATGCTTTTCGCTCCCGATTTTCGGAGCTTGCTCGATCCGGCATTTGCATAGACACCTATATAGGTCCGACCACAGTTGCAAGAGTTGCAAGCATTGAAGTACAAGTGAGGAATCTCAAAGTAAAGGTAGCTGTTCCCAGAAGTCTTCCTCAGGACCTGACATCCTGAAATAATCCACGTGACTCTTTTAGATGCACGTGCCCTTCGTTGCCATTGCTGTGGTGCAGCTCGCGCAGCTCGCTGGACTCAAGATTGTGGCTTGGCCAAAAAATCATGATGGAGGGAACGGTTGAATTGGACGTGTGATGTGTTTTTTTATATGACCATAAATGGAACATAAATCTTGAGACATAAATCACTTGATTTGTTTCTCCTTGTCTTTGCCTTGACTGTGATGTGCCTCTGACCTGTTTCGGACAATTGTCCCGACCTGTATCCTTCACTTGTTTGTCGGGAATTTTGAATATGCGGCGGGTGCACAAAATAAACAATGTAACAATGTCATTCGCAAGAAGTACTGGGACGATCCTATCCCTGGTACAAGCATTATCTAGTATATGATGGTTTGGACCTGAGGTATATCCAATCGTATCATATCATACCCCACTTAGAAGCGCTTGTTTTCCAGTTCCTAACCATCTCCTAAGTTCAGGGACCATACGAACAGACGGGGGTTGACCCGGTGGATATCACAGGTGATGGTGACCCAGCATCTGCAGGTGCATCATCCAAGTCACTGCTTGGCAGTTCAGAAACTACCTATCCCACAGGTTTATCAGGCCATGCGTTCACATTCCAGTTCAGACCGTTCATGTATCTGTCTCCCGAGGTTGATGGGTTGATGCTTTCACATGTGCTGATCTCAGACTGCAAGCAGCGGATCACATGATCACAAGGACCACTTCCAATCAGAAGAGTAAGGGATAGTCGTGCTGTCAAAAGGCACATTTTCAAGTACATCCCGGCGGACACACATAATCTCCTTTTTTGGCGAAGTTGTGGCTTTCAAGCTCATCCCGGCGCAACGACCCGTGAGCGTCGCCCAATGTCGTCATCCGAAGCATCTGGACATTGGTACCTGAAGCTTCTCCAACAAGCTGAAGTCCCTGAGCATTTTCATCAGGGATCTATAGAGGCACTTCAGCAATTGGGCATTCAGAGTTTCCAAGCCTTAGTTGCAGCATTCACCTCCCGTCTCCACAATGATGTGGACTTCGGCTTGGGTGATTTGATGCTCCCTCCTTTCCACAGGAAGAAAATGGCCGAAATCTTGCGTCATCCGCCTTTGCCCATCACTCATGAGGAGATCATGGTGTGTGCTGAGCTTTGTGCTCTAGCCTACAAGTCTTGCGGTGAAGACTCAGACGAGACTGCCAAGTTCAAGAAGGGACGTGCTCCTGATCTTTTCTTGCATGCCCAATGTCCACGAACAAAGCAAAAATACCTGTTTTGTGTGGTGGCCCCTTCAGGAAGATCTTGCTTTTTCGCAGCCTTTGCTGGAACGCATGCATCAGGTGATTGGACAACGAATCTGACCCTGATCCCTGTCTCTGGTGTGGGAGTTGGTGGCAAGGTGCACGGAGGATTCTGGGAGAGATGCGCTTGTATGAAATTCCCATTCATGCACAGAATGGTGGAGCACTTTGGCTGTGAGGCTATGATTTTCACCGGCCACTCCCTTGGGGGGGCTGTGAGCCATCTCTCTTGTTTGTGGGCCAAGCGCCAGGACGAGTTCAAGCAGTTGAAGCTTCCAATTTCTTCGGTGGCTTTTGCTGCGCCCTTGGCAGCCTGCGAAGAAGTTGCCAGAGATGTTGAGAGATTGGATTGGACTTCCCATTTCGTGAACATTGTGAATGGGGATGACCCAGTTCCTCGACTTCTCAACTTGGCAGAAAGCCTAGCTGAGTTGTGCAGGGCAGGGTCGGACCTATCCCGCAGCATTGATGCGTCTCCACAAGAGATCGGCAGCATCCTGAACTGCTTGACTGGCAAAGCAGGCCTCTCAACAGTCTTGTTGAATTTCTTGCCCTCTGCTCCAGTGGCTGATGCTTTGCAACGCTTGGCGATGTTGCCAGCTGCCAAGAGCATTGCCAAAGTGATTGACATCTACAAGCCGTTTGGAATCTATGTTTTCCTCCGAGCGCCTGCTGCTGGGCCGTACGAATGTACTTGGTCAAGAGGAATGGAGGTGCTTGAGGAACTTGGGCCAGCCAAGCTCTTGGACAAGAGCTTCAAAGGCAATTTGACAAACGACAACATACGGAGGCATGACGTTTCTGCCTACAAACTGGTTCTAAACCACAGGCCTGTGAAGGAGTTTCTTGATGTTCCAGTACCATTGGAACCTAGCCGCTCAGTTTCCTCCGGCTCATGCCCCACAGATGCTCCTTCCCCCATGTCAGTGGCATCACAAGTCAATGTTGTAAGTGTCATAGTTTTTTCGGATCTTGAGAAGAACGAGGTGCTTTACGGTATCATTGGCAAGAATCTTGACCTTCTCGGCACTGCAGGGATGGAATTGTTCGCTGACGATCAGTTTCAAGTTGCAGAAAGCATAGTGCCAGTTCTCCAAGAAGATACATTCTTGACACTGCAGCAGCAAGGACTTGACCAAAGCAAAAAACTTGAGGACAGCAAGCGGTTGCGGTTCCGCCCTGATGTCGGACCATTGATTGAGTTTCCACTGAACAGTACAGATTTCAGCTCCTCCAGGAGCGTGGACATGGGGCTTGCGCGGGATGCAGACTTGCGCTTCGACAAAAACTTTGTTCGACGGACTCTGAAGCAGGCATGGCTGATGGAGCATTATGTTAGCGATACACACCTCCTACAGGAGTTGGTGAGGTTGGATCAGCTGGGTCAGTTCGGTCTTATGGATCACTACCACGTATCAAAGGCAAATGCAGCAGAAGCGCTGTGCCACGTAGGAGAAGGAGAGGACGCCAAGAAATTGATCCAAGCGACGCTAGACTGGATATGTCCACCTGGCGGCTTGAAACTTCCCAGCAAAAAGGGGCTGTTTGCTCGCGGGATCTTGACAGTAGCTGGGTTTGCTGGCGTGACAGCCGCCTTTGTGTATTCCGGGGGCCTCAGTCTTCTGCTGCCTTCAGTTTTCCCTGCCACAGGCGGTTATTTGACAGGAGGCGTCTCTTCCCTTGCCTTTTTGATGGCTCTGCGCCTCTCAGATGACCGCCTGCCATTCCAATACAACCAGATGTTGGCAGTGCTCCTTGAGGAGGCAGGCTGCTCCCTGGTCGAATTTCCGGCTTTCTTGAGGAATGATGAGTTCGAGAAAGAAAAGAGATTGATTGAGCTGGTTGAGCTTGGCAAGGTGTCCGGAGTACCGCAATGGGTAGCCACCGGTCGCTTTGTGGGCCTGAGGAGCCCAGGGCTGCAAGAAGTCAACCGACGATACGAAGCAGTGAGGATCATCCACAATATCAAAGAGACAGTGTGCATCCCAACAGTCTTCGTTTCTGGCCCTGCCAACTCTGGCAAGACAACGCTCGTCTCACAACTGCTGATGTCTCCAGAGCTGGAGCAGGGGGCTGGCTACATGCAAGAATGTCGGACGCAGGGAGTCAATGCCCACAAGTGGGGACAAGGAGCTTTGGTCATTGACACACCAGGCCTGGATGCTGCCCAAGATGAGCTCGTTGGAAAATTTAGGGCTGGGGCGTGTGCTGCCAAGGCTTATGTCTACATTCGCTCCTACCAAGGATTGGAGCAAGGTGACGATGTGAAAAACATTGTAGTCACCTTGGACCAGGCTGCAAGCCCTTCGCCTCATGTTCTCATCTTGCTCAATCAAGTCATTGAGAAGAGGAGGCTTGCAACAGGCGAGAAGCTTTCCAAACAAGAGCTACTCACGATCAAGAAGACTATGTTGGCCAACATGAAGGAGGAGTTTTCAAGGACACGAACGAAGAAGTTTGAAGGAACACGGATGGGAAATTTCTTTTCGACATTTTTAAATTCAAAATTTACCAATGTTGAGATCATGTTTGCAGACCTGAGTCGCACACGTGAAGAGATCGACTCTGTTGCTGAAGACATCCGTGATCTTGTTCTTGATGCCCGTGGTGTTGCCAACTGGTGTCAGAAGGTGCTGGACCCAAAGAAGGAGAATGATCATTTGCAACGTGCCGTGAACCAGGTGAATTGGACAAATTGGGTCCAGCAGTGCCAAGCGGCAAGGCAACGCCGCGAAGAAGAACGTGAAGCAGAGGCTGAGGCTCAGATTTTGGCTGCTAGTGGCTGACAAAATGTTTATCATGGGAAGCACGCTACACCTTCTTGATCAAAAGAGTAGAGCGCTTGCATTTGCATCTACTTGCTGCATTTTTGTTGAAGTTTCTTGCTTTACTTGAAACAACTGCCAGTGAAGAGTTCACCCTTGGCCAGACAGAATTCAACATTAAATTCAAAGAACGTAAAGACTGCGATGGTCGCGAAACTGCCAAAAACACCTGTTGCAGTTCTGTGCTCGAGGGTTTTGAACTTGCCGAATTGGTTTTGACTTGTCGTTCTGGCAGTAGCTTGCGCATTGAGCCGAGGCAACTTTGTTGGAACCCGGACGAGTGGAGTGAACTAGTAGATGGACTTGGTCAAGGTTAGTTCGGTTCGGTTATCTGACTTTTTTCTGAAATTCTGGTCCCTCGCTGACCAATAACTCTTCTATGCTTTCGACTTTGGAGCTTCTGAGCTCAGATGACGCCTGGCCACAGAAAAAAGGTTGGTTCCCATATTGGTTTGACGAAAGCTGTGAAACTGCAGCATGTGCTGTATCATTTGACGCTTTCTGACTTGTAGTCGAACAGTTGATGAGGATTTTCCTGGCAGAAAACGATTCTCTTGAACTCATGACAGTCAAGATCTTACCATGCCACGCCAGATCAGTGCTGTGGTCTTGAAAGTATTGATGTGTTTATTACTACCCTTTAGACATAATTAATGATAATGGATATCGTTGCAAAAGGTTTCTCCTGCAGTGCAGTGCGGCTACAAAAGTACGGTGGTTCCATCCGTTCCTGCTCAGAGACAACGTTTGAGAAGGTTTATTTTTTTTCAAGAAATGATGGTTAATTATGGTGGTAAACCATAATATGGGTATTACGGTATTACCATTATTGTTTACCCTTGGAAGTAAACCTTATTGTTTCAAGGGAATTCCCATTACCTCCCTTGAAACCGTCAACCGTTCAACAATTTTTGAGGGTTCCTCATCAGCAGGGCCATTCGCCCCAAAGTCACCTGTCGTCATGGGGTCCATCTTTTCCTTGGAAGAACGCCTACGAAGCGGGGTGCTCGCCTCCAAATTAGCGGCTGGGCTGAGAACTGCTTGGGGAATGATGCGCGGGTCATGATGTTTGGGAAATTCCAGCGGAGAACCCGCCGCTTTTGACTTGCCCTGTCTCTTGACACATACATTTAGAGCCATCCTCCAATCATTCAAAAATGTGTCTGGGCCAGCTGTTTCAAAAACATTTGAAGCAGGTTGAAGGAAATTTTATACATTTTTTTTATGGTCTTGATTGTTCTTGGTTCATGTTCACATTGTGCGATGCCCAGTTGAGGTTGTTTCATCCTCTGGTACTGCTTGATTAAGCCAAGGATTCTCATAGGATTCTCATAGGATTCTCATGGACTGAGGCCGACATCAAACAGGCGAAGAAGAGCAAAGACTTGGAAGTGGCGGTGCGCATCGCCACCACCAGGGAACGTCTCTGTTGGATCGGAGCATACTATGCCTTCGATGCTTGGCATGTTGGGAGGGAGGAAAATGATGGGGACCAACAAGGAATAGCAAGGATCAACCCTGTGAATTTTCCCAATTTTCTTGGGGAATAACACTATGCAATCATTGAAAAAGTGCATGAATATCTGGATGCTCAACCAACATATCCAACATCAAGCAGCTCCTGGTCACATGAGCGTGCCGCCAGCGGGATCCAGCGGGATGAAATGAGGTCGGAGGCATGTCTTTGGCGCGGAGTATGTCGATGCGTTGGCGTGGGGTGCGGCTGCACTGGGACAATGCCTTTCTTCCGTTGAACATTGTGTTGCTTGGCACTGAGCATTAAACGGTCAATTCCAGTTTTATCCCTTTTCATTGGATTTGGGTTAGAGAAAATTGATGTGGGGTGAACCTTTGAGACCCTTTTGGGAATCGCTGGTTTTCATCATGTTTGGTTTCTAAAACATTCTGAAACGGTCCAAGATTCCTCCATACTACATCATCTACATCATCTACTCCCATTTTTGCCCAATATTTCTTGACCCAGACCTCTTTCAATATCTTTCAATGCCGCCAGGTTCTTCTGTATGCCCCCCTTCCTCTTCACCTATCAACTGGACCTGGCGCTACATCCCATGCGCCTCGGCGGCCTCCACCTAGGCGGCAAGGCCAACCGCATCGCGGAGGAGGCGAATCGGATTCGCCTGGGCAGGAAACATCACTGGTTCGGCTGCGAGTACCTGCCCTGGGCGCTTTGGTGGAAAGTGGGAAGGGGATGGATGGGGATTGTGTGGAACAACGGCAAGGAAATGGGAGATCAATAGGGGAAACGGATCCAAACGAGCAAACCAGGTCGCTTGGGTGGAGTAGTACACGGGTACACGTGGTTCAGCGCAGTCTTTGTCGAATCTCCCCAGCATGGCTCGGCTGAGGTGGATGACCAGACGCTTTGGATCCACAAACCCATCTGTTTGCCGCTGACCTTAGAAGCGGCCTATCACCGCGAACGGGCTGCATCCCTCAGGGCACAACGCGCCAAGGGGTTGGAGGCTGAAGCGGATTGGGCCTACTTCATGCCACGATGTGAGACCTGAAGTCCGACAGCTGCTGATATCCAACATCCTATGGCATCCTGATCAAGATTCTGAAGGAATGACTTGACTCTGGGTGACCTGGAGGTTTGCTTAAAGTTGCCTTTTGATGTGTTTTTCACCATCAAACTTCCCATCATATGTTTCAACCTCAGCTTACATGTCGTAAATGAATGATTTTTCTTCATCGCTGTGGACAACTGGCACCGCACCAGGCACGATGCATCAGCTCCCTACATGGCAATGCAGCACACATCCTGCACCGTTGATGATCTCCGAGATGTACCTGGTATCAGCGGTAGCCATGCTTATCATGGCTACCAAGATGTTGCGATGACGAATCGTGTGCACCTGCCGACGAAAAAAGCGATGAGATGCGATGAGTGTTGAAAGATTTGAAAGGGAACTTGAGGATTCCAATGTCCATTGATACTGGTACTTCTGATGCATTATCAGCCAGTCTTGGTGAACATTCCAGATCCGCATGTTATGGAAACGTCTTATTTGGCGGAGATCTGCTGGAACTTTTTGCTGCACCGACTTGGTCTTGCAGTGGGTTCTATCCCATGCTCAGCCACTGGGCACTGGGCAGCTGTTTGTATCAAGGGAGATGTCAGCATCAACACATAGCAACATGTGCGGGATTGGTCGACCAGATCATAGGTGCTCCAGCAGTAGTCATTGATGGGGTCGCCCCCTTGGGAGGTCCCCAACAGTTGGGGGTTTCCCGCACAGAGAAAGGTACCTTCCTGACAGGTTTCCAGCCAAATGGATGAACCCCCAATTGGGAAATTGAGGCCCACGATCCATGGTCTCCCCTGTGGTTTCCAATTGGAGCATTGGAATTGACATCCAAGATGCTATTGATGACATCGTTTCTGCGGTGAGTCCTTGTTTCAACTACCAGTGGCCACAGAACATCTCCATTTTCAAGGAGAGAAATCAATCAGATTCCATGGGAGAATGGATCTCCACCAACTATGGGACAGACCTGTAAGGTTTATCCACCATTTGCTTTGAAGTGCATTCATAAGATCAACTGTGGCTGTGCTCCAGCTGTGCAATGGCCACCGGCCAGAAGCTGAGGGAAGCAGAGTCGCAACCACTAGAAATATTTGGGTTTTATGTAGAGTTTTCCCAGTTGTTTGCCAGATTTCTTGTGCTGTTGTCCTCCAAATCACATCCAAATGAAGCGAAAACGTTGAACCACTTGATCCCTACCACAACTTTGAACCAACTTCTGGTAGAAGGCCTTGAGATTGCTTTTTCGAAATTAAAGCGGACAAGACAAATGAATGCGACATCGACTTCGTTGTTGCAACAACCCACAACATCCAGTTCACACCCCCCAAGATGTATTGTTCCATCTTATCTTTATGATGATACTTATATAACTTATATCTGATTATATGTTTTTCCATTTATATCATTTATATCTAGCATAATATTACTATTACCATCATATAACATCCATGAACTTGCTATGGTGAGGTCTCAGTCTCTTCGTGCAGTACCCCAACCGCGAAGCCGTTTTGCGGGAGCTGCAGCTGCCTCCCTCCCTGGCGGAGCTGCGGAACGCCTTGGAGGTGGGGATCAGTCGTTATCCAACCAGTATGGGATAGCCATGGTTAAGCCATGGCCCATAGAAATAGATGGTTTACCGTTCTTAAACATGGTGATTTTCCATGGCGAACTGTTAAATAACCAATAGTAACCAGATGGTAATTCATGGATTTTAATGGGAGAATATACCTTTGGGATGTTTTGGGATGTTTTTTTTTAATGAGTTGGGACGATAGTTGTGGTAACCCAAATTGATGAAGCATTTTGAAGCGGTTGAGTTGTTGAATTGATGATTGTTTATGGGTTAGTCATGGCTCATGAACGGCACATTGATCCAACTTTGCCTTCCCTAAAGTACCGCACCACATCTGTGGTTGTCTAAGTCGTTTTTTCCTTCCAGTTCCTGGAGTTGGTTTCATGGTTTAACCAGCAAGGAATTACCAGACGCACCCAATGGTGAATGATAATTTCCCAGCGTCATGTTGTACTAATGACTGTGAATTTCAATTATATAACACTACTACCATAAAACAAACAATGAATTCCCAACAAAGAAGTTTATGATATGGTGGGACTCTATTCACATATTGGTGAAGGGGCTTGAGATGTTCTGGATTCCAATCACTTCCCAACCCGCGAGGTGCTGGATGACCAGCAACTTCAGTTGCAGCAGAATGGCAAGTACTGTCAGGCAGCGCTTATGGCGATGGATCTGAAGTGACACAACTGGTACCACGTTTATCCATGTTTCATTGGGAGAATAGCATGGAATAACTTGGGATAACATGCAATCATTTGGAATTACTTGGAATAATCCGGTGGGTGACACTACCAGCTTTCCCAGTTTCATAGGTTACCTTCGACTGCCAAGGTGGAGAGTGTGGAGCAGATTTACGATGGTGCCATGCTTGGTGACCGTGCAGCTGAGATGTTGAAGAGCAGTCTGTCTTGATTGTTCCATATCTATCTTGATTGCAAGACAGAATGATAGACTTACTTCCAAATCTTCCAAAATACATCAGCACACATTTATTTGAACATATATATATATATATAGAGGGGTATGATCGGTATGATGTATGAAATCAGGAAGAAAATGGAAGAAACCATTTTGCGACATCGATTTGAGAAGCGTTTGCGATGAGGTGCATGCTTGAAAGTCCTGGTGCCCCGACGGCGCATCTTTGTGTCGATGGATGGCCGAGTGAGGTCCCGGGCCGTGGCGCCGTGGCGCCGTGGCGCCGTGGCCGTGCTGGGGAGTTGGGTTGGTCCATCTAAGTTTGGGTTTTAAACATTTTAGATTGGGAGATGAATCTAATATGATCTAAATCTAATTATATACAATTCACTATATGTGTTTTGAGACTTGAAGTTTATTTTGACTTGAAGGATTGTAAGATGGATTCTAAGATACACCTGGATTGGTGAGAGGTTGAACCTACTCTCTGCCTTGGCATGATTTGGAGCTCATTTGGAGCTCCTGGTTTCTTAGATTTCTCGGTGTTGGGCCAGACAGATCAGGGCCGCAGTTTCAGAGACGAAGCGTTCCGTGCTAAATCCTGTCCCAAGTGACATAGATTGTGCGAGTGGATAATTTGATTTGACGCAAATGACCAGCGACCACACTGACCAAACCCCAAGTAAGTTGATTCTCATCAATTCTTGAATTGATAAGATATTTATCATCCAATCAATTATGATCACTGGCTCCCTCGGTGGGCAAATTCATGAGATTCACCACGGATTCACCACGGATTCTCCGTGTGGGCCCCCCTGGCAGGCCTGTGGTGTGGTATCCTGGAGCAACTCCCGAGCAAATCGAGAACACCGTGGTGAAGGCACTGTGCTACGAGTACAAGCCGCACGAGTGCTATGTTTTTTTTCCAAAAAATCCAAAATAAAAGCTGGTTGGATTAGGATTTCCGATAGTCACGGTGAAAATGGTTGACCATTTGGAAGTGCAGGCGTTATTTTTGTCAGAGATGTGCACGAAACACTGTAAAGCGATAGGGCCCCCCAAAAGCGACAACCTGGGACCATACACGACAGTCCGTTAAACTTGGCATAAACCAAGCAAATACTGTTATGCACATTCACAGGCAAAACCGATGAGAGAATTCAACCTGTGGTGGCCTGTTTCCCACATCATTTGGCATCGAACTCGCTCGCTCTTTCTTTCGTTCTTTTTTTTGCTTTCTTTCTTTCTCTCTCTCTCTGTTTCTCTCTCTCTCTCTCTCACTCTGTCGTTTTTTGTGGCAAATTTCAATTTTCTTTCGAACAATGTCATATGTTCGAGGGGTTACTTAGCGATAACCTTAGCGATAACTTAGCGATAACCATTTGTTGCACTCGGTTCCCTGGCCAAGCCATAGAGCCATTTCCATAACTTTAGAAAGGAATGAAGGACATGAATGCAAAATGAAAGGAACATTCATGCAAATGAAAGGAAGATGAAAGGACATGAATGCACATTGGAATGAAAATGAAAGGAATATGAAAGGAACATCAAGGGAAATGAATACACATGAAAGGAACATGAAAGGAGAATGAAAGGAACGTGACAGGAAATGAATGCAACATGAAAGGAATATGCATGCAAATGAAAGGAACATGAAGGAAAATGCAGAAGAACCTGAAACCAACAAAACAACTCCTCGATCCATTTCCGAGCCTGTTTAGGAATGGATTTGGGCTTCATGTTGGATCTCGAATATGCTGATTTCCACAAAACCCTGGAAAGCGATAGGGCCCCCCAAAAGCGATAGCCATAATAACAATAGCAACTACTCACATGTAAAGGATGTTGATGGGAGCTCATATGTTGGTTCAATATGTTCAATCCAAGAATCCTGGTGAAACAGTTGTAATCCCGAACGGTACAGTAATTCTTTGGTGTCCGAAACACGTCTAAAACAGGCGTGCGGCCTGGCTCCGGGCTCCTCAGTGGAGTTCCTGGACGGCGACACTGCGGTGGTCCTTTGGCCGAGTTGAACACGGCGAGTTCAATGCGGGGAGTTTGGGGGAAAAAACATGGGGATGTGACGAATTGTGAAGTGAAAAACCCATGAGATACATTGAGATACCACATTTTGTCCTGATTTCCATGTTTTGTTCCGGAAATAGTGGCGATGCGCTTCCAAATTTCCTCAACGCGAGGTGATCTCACCAACGATTCCCAATGACACCCACCTGACGGCCCGGCGACTTACTGCAGGGGATGGATCAAACTTTACATCCCAAGTAGAAGAAACAATCTGGGGAAAACGCTTGTTGATTGGAGGTTTTCATGAAGTAAATGGATGAAAAACTGATCTATTTCATGACTCCATGGCAATGCTTCCTGTGATTCAGTGGCTTTGTGAGGTGGTACCATTGGGTCAGCGGAATGGTTCAAGGACCGGGGTGTATCCTGTCCTTGTGTGGCGGATAGTCATTGATAGTTGTTGACGATGTTTGATTTTCCACCAATGACAATGAGTTTCAACTGTTCAATTTCATGTCAACTACCGGCCCTTCCGATATTCTATGCGCCTTCTATGCGCCTTCTAGGCAGTTCCCCAAGAATGTCCCTTGAGCATTGAGTCAAAACTGGGTTCAGTCCCTGCCAGAAAGGTATGTCCCCATTCGTTCCGTTGTTTTGAGCCTGCTACATATATGGAACCATCCAGATTTTGAGGGTTTTGTCATATCGCAGCAATGATTTTCAGGAAACATTTGCATGAGACTCACCAATTGGGGATAACAAAGGTCTTGTCAAAGTTCCCCCTTCAAATAAACCTTTCCCCCAGAAAGTAAAAATGCTCCCCCAAATACTAAGCACAGTGGTGTGCTTTTACGTTCCATGCCGCCCAGGACAGAGAGGGCCTCGCCAGCGGAGCGGCAGGCTTCGCCTAAGCGAGGGGAGAGCTTGGAAAGCCCAGTGCACCGATCCATTCGGGTCAGATGTGGTTGTTCCAAGTTCCAACATGGAAAAGCTCAAAATTCAACCAACAACTGTTGATTTTGGTGGAAAACTTTCCAAATCTGAAGCTCAAGGATGGACTGATGTTGCATGATTTTGGCACTGGCCTGTCGTTCTGAGGTCCCCGACGAGATGTGTTGAGCAGTCGGCGCGTGACTGTCAGGGTGCCCAGTGGATTACCATCCATTTTTTCATTGGAGACTACTACTGTCCCCATATAAAATCTATGTTGATCTTTGAATATGCGCATGTACGAGCAGAATTATTGGAAGTACTAATTACCTATTTTTATTTGGGTTATCATTGGACTTCACTTTTTTCACACGATCATTGGATTTCATCATTGGCACATATTGGCACCTGATGTGAACCGAGGCTTCTGCCCCGGCTAGGAACACGCTGCCAAGTCGTGGTGTGGGAACTGCCAGTGGAGGCGGGGTGGTAAATGGGGCATTTTTTGGGTGAATTTCCGTTTTTTTTTTTTTTTAATTGCGTGCCTTCTATGGAATATCATATTGTAGATGTATGTTGTAGATGTGATGGGAAAAACGTTGTATAAACATTGGGATCACTTTGATTTTTTGAAGTAGCACCCCATCTATTTATGGTTACACTCCCATTTTTTTCATGTTTTTTTGTCATGTAGCCACCCTCATGGATTCCTGTAGCCTTGGTGGCTGCACCAGGCTATCCCAAACGCTCCACCCCAGGACATCCAGGCAAGGGACTGTTTACTTCCTAGCTGATGGTGTCGCCTTTGGATGACCAAAATGATGTGAGGCCCAGTTGTACCACGTGCTCAGCGGGAGGCACTTCAGTGTTGTCGAATGGAGGTATTTTGTCACCCACTTGCGATTTTTCCAAGGACCTAGTTTTTTCGATGCCTATCCCACACGCTTATTGGGGAATATGATGGGATAGCATTGGACATTTGTGTCATACCCCCCATTCATATCCCCATCATTCGATTTTTGAACGATTTTTGATGCCACTTATGCTCAGTTGCGCCTTTCTCCTTGGCGTTTGCGAGGCAACAGCGCCTGGTAGTGCATCAGGCTGGGGGCGTTCCAAAGGATCAGACAGGAGGATGACTTCCATCCAATATCATTGCCAGTTACTGCCAAAATGGTTTTGTCATGTTTTGTCTGAACATGGTTAGTAATGTTAATATAGCCCCAAATGTCACGCGGTGGGCAGTGGATTCAGGGGTATCTCATTTTCAGTCAAATATGACACTTAGTGATATATGTCCATGACATATCACTTATATATCCATTAGAATGTGTCACTTCTAAATTCTAATGGATATATAAGTGATATGTAATGTATCATGGACTAATGATATGTAATGATATGTAATGATATGTAAGTTCACTCCCTTTTTTACCACATGTTTCATGTGGCATTGGTCACATCACTGGAGGCACTTTGGCTGGCCGTGGCACCTCGCCGGCGCGGGGTGCCGCCTCGCTCGCATCCTTGAAGACGGGGGTTGCCGTTGCCGTTGGGGTTGGGCTGTGAAAGTCATTGGAAAATCCGAGTTTCTGGTAACATGATTTTCCGTATATATATAATATATATGAAAATTATATTATATAATATATCTGATATATCACTATTTATATATATATTATAAATAGTAGTGATATAGCAGATATATGATATAATTTTCAGATATTAAAGAAACAACGGGCCGGGGGGATTCTTGGAACATCTTGGAACTGTTCCGGTAACAGTGGCTTGGTCCACTGTTGGTCCACTGTTCGACATGACGATGCAGAACTGCAGGGTCACAAGACTACTGTTTGTAGATGCGATCTACTGCCTCCAATATTTTATGATGATTTTGCTCAAGAAATTCTTGGTTCATCTTCGTTTTTTTTGAACAGATTTGGTGAATGTCGATGGACACCTTCACATGGTCATATGACTTGTTGCAGGACAGTGCCCTCGGCAGCCAGTTTGCAGCTTAGTTCATGCAGCCAGTAACCTGAGGAAAATTCCACCAGATTCAGCTGCCAACGTTGGCTCATTCAGTTGCCATTTGTGAATGTTCTTGCTGAGCCGGGCTTCTGCCAATCAGTCCAGACGAATAAGCAAAAACACACTGACAGTTTATGATTGAACCCTTAATCGCTGGCTTATGTCCAAAGGACAGATTCATCTTCCATCCCAATCTTTTTCAGCATTAAAAAAGGTACCATATTAGTTGCTTGGAAGTCCGACAGGAAACCATGGGTTTTTACCATTAGATATGGGGTTTTCCTGGAATTTTTACCATTAATCAGTTTTAATATGTTTTTTACCATTAGATATGGTTTTTGCCAGTATTTTTTCCCGTAAACCAATCCAATGATCAATAGTATAGCCGGCTAATAGCCCTGATCATCACCATGAGGTGATCTGCAAGCGCAGCCTCCAAAGGTGTCGGCACCGGAGGAGTTGGGGAGACCCAGCGAGGGCGTGGCATGGGAGGTCTGGTGAAAAATGCTGACCTTAACCAACATTATTTTATCGAGAATACATTAAATTCTCACTATTTGATTATATGTGACTATACTATATTTGTTTGATCAATAGCAATCACAATGACAATAACAATAGTGACAGTAATAGTAGCAATAATATGGCGAATACATTGTTCCTATATCAAGCTTAAACTCGTAAACGAACATAGGCAGATTTATACGTACATATGTCGGAACTTTGCAAGAGCATGCAAAAATCCAGGAGTTGCAAAAATCCAGGCTCTTCCAGAGTCTATTTTTTCGATTTATTACATAATATTCATTAGATATTCTTTCAACTCCTCAATTCAGTGATATACCCTCTGGTAAATTAACATAGCTATTGAAAATGACCATTAATAGTGGATTTTCCCATTAAAAATGATGATTTTCAATGTTAAATTACCAGAGGGTACTCAGACCCTGCCATCCGATCGCAGCTGGGCAGTTTTTCTTCCAGGCACTGCGTCCACATCTTGGCGGGTCATAATGGCTTCGTGCAGTGCCTCTGCACCGTGGGCGACGTGCTCTTCACGGGCTCCCAGGATTGTAACATCATGATCTGGGACCTCAACAACTTGCAGGTGGGGATGCTGTGGATGAATGGTGGATGAATGAGGATGGGTTGGGTTGAAGTTTTGGGATTGAAGGTAGCTTTTTGATGGTTTTTTGATGATTGCAGCTGAAAACAGTGCTGAGCGATGCTGAGCGTTTTGTGCAGGTGGGGATGGGCCCTTGATGACTCACCGATCGGCGTTTCCAAATTGAATCGTCCAATGACTGGTAGAAGCAAACCTTGAATTGTGGATAGTGTATCAAGGTTTGATAATATATGAACAGATATTATGTACCTCGGATTATACGAGAGATAGTTGATCATAAATAAGTATTGATCATATACCTTGAACCCCTTGAATTGCTGAATACCTTGGATTCAGCTCCCATTGGCGCAGTACATTGGCACGTTGCCGGGCCATCGCGGATTTGTGAAGTGCATGGCAGACGGGAAGCTCAGTGATGGCAGCTGAAGCCTTGTGATTTTTGTTTATATAATTTCATGCGCGGGAGATAGGCTTGACACCTAATTTAATGACAATATGGGAACTGTATTCATAATCAGTTGGAATTAGAGTAAGTATTTTGTGGAATCTCCTGGTCACCTGGGGTTTGATTCATCCTGGACATTGTGTTGAACGTGAGCTGATTCTGCAATGGCGACATGGAATTGAACAATGAATATAATGAATTTCATGAAGAATTCAATTCCCAAATGGCTTTTCCCCCAAGAACCACCCATGGTGACGTGAATGGCTTGCAGCCACTGGATACGCCAGTTGACAAAGCCTGAGGCCAGCCTGTCGAGGAAGATGCTGTGCTCTGGTTCTCAGGAGATTTTTCTTGGGGTTCACGGTTCACAGATGGCATTCTAGTGACCAATGACCATCACTGTGTCAGCTGCAGTTGAGAATAAATTTGGACAAAGAGACGATGCAGCTATTGAAAAGGCAACCCAAACTCAATCATTCCGCTCCCATCTCTCCGGAGCAACATTTCAACAAGAGATTTGTTCAACATATTTTACCAATGTTTAACACTTGTTCATCCATTTTTACCAATTTTCACCCGTTTTTACCCATTTTTACCGCTATATCCAGCTGCAATGATTTGATCACATTTGATGACGCCTCTGGAGGACAAGACCATCAAGATCTGGAGCCTGGAAACCTTTTCCTCCACCAAGACGCTCTACGGCCACACCAGTACCTTGCTACGGATGTGACTCCCAGCGATATGGGGCAGTTAAGCCACCAACATGGGGAGATCACCTAGAAATATGGCGAAAAATCAACTAACAGCCCTAGGTGAGGTGAACAGCCTGGTTCTCTTTGAAGGTGCGCCCGTTGTGAGTCGATGGGATCCGCTGGCAATTCCCTGGTTGATGTTTCAAGTAGTTTTTCAGACTTATCCATTCCACATTCCATTCCTCATTTGGATGTTTTTCTAATGAAACTGTTGGTGACCAGAAGATTTTCACCCGATTCTGCGGTTGATGTCTTTCCCTTTTCTTGCATTTTTTTGCTATTATATAGTTGTAGACTGGGATGAAGGGAACAATTGAAACCAGAATCCACCTTTTATAACACCAGGATTTCAACTGTAAAGAAATCCCTTGAGCCAGCCCAATGTTTGAAACCACCTCCTGGACTAGGTTCAGAAGTCCTGGTGTCTGGTGGAGAGGACATCGATTTCTGATGCCATTGAAGTTGTGGATTTTTATCAATGAGCATGCAGAGTTCCCTATTCAGAAGGGGATAACAGGGCTATGACCTTGGACCTTGGACAACTTTCTTCATCATCTTTGAAGAAAGGATGACCATATTCATATTCATATTCAGACCCCTACAATATGCACCTGACAAGACACGGAATAGTTCAACTGATTGGAGCATCCTCTGATTCTGCGATGGGCTCGAACATGGAGTGGCTGGTGCAATCAGAGAGCATCAAGAGTTCTACGAACTCGACCGGAAAGTACATTCCGCTAGTCACCAGGAAAACTCATGAGAAAACTGACACAGAACGGATGATGTACTTCTATACGTTCATATAATTTCTATATATATATATATATATATTCTACAAGGTAAACTTAGTAAATCATAGAACTCATCAGTTAGTTGTTGGATGCTGTTCTTCAGCTCTGATGGTGCGACGTTGCTGCGTCTGGAGCTCAGTCGTGGGCCAAGAGGGAGGTCCAAATTGAGAAAATAATTTTCCCAATGAACAACTTGTTATTTGATGTATGGTGGTATGGGTGGTATTGGTGGTAATAGAAAATCAATGAAAATCAGAGACAAGTTTTGGTGATATGGGTGGTATTTGATGGTAATTCCCAAGGATATTTGAAGTGCATGATTTTCAGAGACACCAAAAATCCTTGAAATTGATGATACCATACGCCTTGCCATTGCCCATCTCAGCCCATCTCAGCCCATCTCAGCCCATCTCAGCCCATCTCAGCCCTTCCACATTTGGACTCCAGCCATGGCACGGACCAAGCAGACAGCCTTCAAACGTCCTTCGCCGCTTGGACGCGTTGGAATCTATTGGGGCTGAAAGTTAAGAGTTAACAAAAAGGATGGTGGGAGTTTGGATCATGGAAAATTGGGATAAACATTTACCATATTTTACCATTATAATAATATTATAAAACTCCATTATTGGTGGGAGTTCATTATTGGCTTCATTTTTTTGGCCATCAAAATGGGAACGATGCATGAACTGACCCAATACCCATCTGGGCATTCGCTGGGTGCCCTGGAAGGGTGCAACCTGTGGAGCTGGCGAAGTTGGGGTTGGGTCAAGGCAATTTTCATGCGGAGCAAGATGATCAATCATGGGATTTTGATGGATTTTGGGGTTCCCAATTCCAAGACAAGCTTCTGATCATTCCATATTATTCCTAACATTAGCCACTTCTGTTCACTAAGGACATTCTGGCAATTCCTCCACATCTATTTATACATCTATTATGTTGCACAATGACATCTCAGATGGAAAATCCGTATTATCCCCCCCTGGAGCACGCTTGAAGCCCCGAGGCCCGCCTTCGGCGGAGCCGCCTTCGGCGCAGCCGCCTTCGGTGCACCAGCCTTCGGCGCCCCGGCGCCGCGCGCGCGGTCGCGGTCGCCGCATGGGGCTGAGTGCCCTGGATCGACTACACTTTGTGATGATTTAATTGAAACATGAACAAAATATAGTTTAATTAATATATTGAACTATCCCCATAAACAAAAGATATTCCCAGACATGGAACAAACGTGGATCCCAATATAAACTATCTCAGTATCCTATCAACTGGCATTTCAATAGCTGTTTGCCAAAGAATTGTTCTTTGTTTTATATATCCGTTAAACAGCAGCAGGAGTCTGCTGGAGTTGCTTCGCTTTGAAATGAGATCCCATGGGTTTCCAGCAAGAAATGAGGCTTTCGACCAACAGTGGTGGGGTGTTTAAGCAACTATTGGTTGAAATAATGATTACAAACGGCTGCTAGTCTGCTAGCAGAAAAACATAACATACAACATATGCAGAATGTCTTTTAGCGAAACTAGTGGAATAAATGAGAGTAGATGGCTATGTGTTGGGTTCAAACCACTCAAGTTTTATATGTGGGGTATTGTATGATACAAGAGAAAACAACATATCACAATAATTAATATTAATACATATTACAAATACATATTAATACATATATCCATGTGGTAGATCTCAAGAAACCGGCTACATTTAGACCTGAGATTTTGCTCCTCTGAGATGAAAATCCGGAGATCCTTTGGGAACAATCATGGATACATCTACAAACAAATATACCAAATTAAGTTGGATTTTGAACATTTAGTATAGTTTAGTATATATAGTTGAGTTGGATTTTGTAGTAACAAAACCCAAATTCAGGGTTTATCTGTTGTCATCTTGATCTCAACCTGCCCTTGAGGCAAGAGACCAATGCGGCGACAGACGCAGCCGGAGCGGAGCAGAACAAGGTGTATAGTGTATATGCTGAAAGATCCAAAAAAACACATATACATCCATCCATCTGCATGTCATCCCTTATTTGTGTGGTGAAATTGAGTCATGTGAAGATCAACAAGCCATTTGGGTCATTTCCCATCATTTTCCTATCAAGATGGCCATGTTGCACTAGGCTGCAGCCCTGATGCGAGAGAAGCTGAAGGCTGAACCCGTGGTAGCCCCTTGGCCGATTGAGTTCAAACTTATAGAAGACATGGGGTTTTCATGAAGAGTTAAGCAGAAGAAATTGATCATATAACATTGAACTAGTATTGCACTGTATTGCTATTTTGATTAAGGTGAACAATAATCCAATATTATACCGGGATTTGACTTAATTAACAAGATAGCACTTGGATTCTTGTTCACGGTCGACCAAGTGGATTGTAGTGAAAATTGACACTGGGATGACCCATGTCGATCCTCTCTTCTCAAAGTGAAATTCAGCCAGACTCAAGTGGATATATACTGAGTTTATATTAAGTGGAACAACAAGAAGGGTCCCAGTTTGGAGGTTCCATAGAAACTTGACAGGCTGTGAACCAGCTGTAGGTCCCGACCACTGAACCCACTGGCATGGGCAGTTATCCTAACATCCTGGTTACCATCCGCAAAACAAAATGGAGGTACCAGAAAGGACCGGGTGAACAGTTGGGAAAAAGCACGTTGAAACCTTATTCCATATATGGATAGTTGGTATATATTCCATATATTCCATTGTGCTGAAATCCATATGTTCGTTGTTGATCCACCTCTTTCACATCGCTGAGGTGAAGACGATGCGCCCGGGGGATGGAACGACCTTTCCCAAGGAAGGTGATCAACTCGTAATGTGCTTGGCCGCGATTCAGTGAGATCATCAGGGATGGAGGTTTTATAGCGTGAAAGGCTGTGGTTTCATGCTGGAGATTCAACATATTCGACTTGTTGGAAGCTGCATTCCACAGAGGTATTGATTGAATTTCACCCTGTATTTTCTGTTGTGGAAAGCTGAGCTTGGGATACCATGGGTGGTTCAATCCATTTTTTGGCGACATCCCAGCTGGACATATTCAGCTCACCCTCAGTAGATTAGTGTTGATGCTTCCAGCGGGATGATCATCCATTATCCCATTATATCATCATCAATACCAATCCCACTTTGATAAGCCACGTTTCAGAAAACCCTGTATATTTCGCATATTTTCCCAGTACAATCCCAATTTATCACCATCAATTCTCCATTCCCAGCCATTCCCAGATGTTTTGCCTCGTCCGAGGCACTTCTCGGGCACCGTGCTGAAAGAAGGTCGGCAACCGCCGTCCTTCGACTCCAGCTGGACCCGGCAGAAGCCTTTCAGCTTCAGGTGGGAGGTTTGGTTTAGAATACCTTGCGGTAGAAAAACCCATCCGTTGATGATTTTCTTATATCAAATCTCCAGTTCGGGGATTTTTCGGATGCCACGTTTGATTACCAGAATCCAATTTGAAGTACCTCATTTTCCTTTTCGGCGGCTGAAGCATTCTCCAAGAGGGATAGAACCTGATAAACATTGATAAACTCCATGGTTTAATATGGTTTTTCCCAATATTTGCTGATATCATCAGATATCATCCAGTTGGCACTGAATGGTCTGCATGGTTTCCAGCGTGAATTGTGGCGCCAGGATCGGTACCGGGGAAGTGATCAAGGGCTGGGACGAAGGACTTCTGCGAATGTCACAAGGAGAGAAGGCCACGCTGGGCGTCAGATCGGACTATGCCTATGGCGCCTTGCCCTGTCGTTGCTTGGGATATCTTGGGATATGGGGAGCTGATACTTGGAATCTTGGGGAAGCAAGGGATGTAGGATGATTTTTTGGGACGAAACAAGGCAAGAGTTCTTTTTTTTCGGGGTGCTGGTTCCATCCCTTGGAGTTTGCGGCTCGCAGAATAGAAGAATCAAGGCTAGTAGTTCATAGAGAATGGAGATCAATATTAATTCAATATTTCTATGTCTGCATGTCTGCATGAATGTGGAAGTTCTTTGGTTTTTGTCGTTTTTTTTTGTTCATTTTTCATTGATTTTACTGGGATGATCCGGGTATGTTGACCGAGGAAAGGCTGGTGCTGGGTGCATCCCACCGTACTCCGACTTGCGCCTTGGAACATCTCAACATCTCAAGGGGATGTCTAAGTCGGCCAAAAATGGACAAAGATGGCACATGGCATATAAATAAATATATCATATAAAGGAGATAGTTGATGATAGTTGATGATAGTTGTCATTTAGCCAACTTGATTTTGGGATATGGATTGACATTTTCAAGTTCAGCAGAAACATTCTCCGACTTTTTGCTGTTTCCAGGCAGCAGCGTATCACCGGTCGGTGCTCTGAGGTGCTACGAGGTTGAACTGCTGAAGGTGGGATGAAGTCTACACAGAAAGCCATCAGATGAAACCGGTGGCACGAGGTATTTTGGACAAGAAGAAGTGAAAAAGATCAAAATGAAGTGAAAGGTTTTTAGGATGTATCATATATAAATTCATTTGACATCATTTGACCATCACCGACAAGCATGTTCCAACTGCTTGTTAACATCTTTGAAGTCGTTTCAGTTGGCCTTGAACTCACCATTGGTTTCGCGTACCAGACGTCTTGCTGTACAGGGTCATCGTTTTGGGTACCGCGCGTCTTCGGCGGCGTGCAACACGCAACCGCTGGCGCCGGTCTCCAGCGCGATGTGTTTGGCGCGGAAAAAAATGGCAACGCCGGGCCGCAGGAGCTGATGCAAAGGTTGGTGTGAAAATTTTAGGTCTCAAAAATCATCGAACAATCCCCTGTTGTGTGACACAATTTTCAGTTTTTTTATCTGGGTATCTCAAAATATTTCAAAATACCTTAAAGTCTTTCAAAATTTGGAACCCCCCATGGCTCTGATGGTTTTGATTTTGAATGTCATTTCCACCATTTTGTCCATGGTATGCCTTGAAGGCCATAAAAATCTTGGAGCCGAGGCCTGCCACCGATGGCGCCATGCTGACATCGCGAGAAAAAATGCCGCTGGAAATGGGGGGAACGCGCCACCGCACCACCCGCTGGAAATCGCGGTTTCAAGTGGTTGGGAAAAGTTGGGAAAATGGGTAATCCAAAGGTTCAACTGAGCAAGCAATGGGCAAGTTGCGCGCAAATTGTTGATCCACCCCACTCGTTGAAATGTTTTTTCCTCAGCACCTCAAAAAGAGTGAATAAGTCAGAGATACTCAGCATGATTTTTCCAACCTGGATGACGGGATTCATTTTTTTAAGCATTTTCTTGGGCATAGGTCTATATATATATATAATATATATATATATACATATTATATTATATTATATATATATCATATATAGGTCATGTCAATTCCCCAACATCTCAATGCACACCAGGACCGCTCGGTGAGGGTTTGGGATCTTAACACCTTGGCCATGTTGGCGAGCTTGGAACAGGCGAGCTTGACGTTTTGTATGAAAAGCCATAGAAACACGTCTAAAACAATACTCAAAGAATCTCTAAGACATATACTATAATCAGAAACCGATGGATGAGGTTGTGCCGACTTCTTTGGAATTGAACATAACTTGAACCATCTCGGGCTAGTTGTTCTCCAGTTGCAAGGCTCACCTAAGTGGCATCTTCAGAGTGAGGCAGCTGGATTCAGGAGTGTGAAACCTTCGGGTGGGATTGATTGATCAAAGATCAAAATGGTTTGACCATCTTTGACCAAGTTCCAAGATTCTAAGGCATTTGGGGGTTGAAAAGTTTGAAAGGTGGTCTGTGGATCCGGATTCTGAGCTGCCGATCTTAGACCCGGTTCCAGGAGATTCCTTCATCACGGCCAGCCGAGATAGGACCATGAAGGCGGGAGCACAGACTCAAGGACACTTTCAATGGGTTGATATTTATTGAACAACTATTCAATATTATTCAATTATAGTCATTTGCAATCAACGACAGTTTATCATAATGTTAAAAGGTTTCTAATGGTTTCCTGTGTTCTTTCTCCCCAAAGCCTATTGAAAGTGTAAGTCGGACGGGTGGGGACCACTGTGCCTATTGGGTTTGCAATGATTCGTTGAGTGGAACGTTTTTTGAGGGTCAAATCCCTTTATTTCCGATCGGTACTTGGATGAACAGCTGGTGAGGTCGTTGAGCATGTTTGGTTTACAGGGGGAAAACATCACAGGAGGGAATCATAGCAACAAAAATGTGAAGTAATCAAATGGAAATAAAAAAACACATTAACAAGGAAACATTGAGAAATAATTAGGGAAATAATTACGGGAAATAATTAGGGAAATAATTAGGGAAATTATTAGGGGAAAAATTACGGGAAATAATACTTAGGGAAATAATCAGGGAAATAGTTACGGGAAATAATTAGGGAAATAATTACGGGAAATAATTAGGGAAATAATTCGGGAAATCATTGCTGAACATAATTAATTACAGGAAATGATTAGGGAAATAATTACGGGAAATAATTGCGGGAAGTAATTACGGGAAATAATTAGGGAAATAATTGCGGGAAATAATTAGGGAAATTATTAGGGAAATAACTAATTACGGAAAATAATTAGGGAAATAATTACGGGAAATAATTACAGGAAAAATTGGGCAAATAACTACGGGAAATAATTAGGGAAATAATTACGGAAAATAATTAGGGAAATAATTACGGGACATAATTAGGGAAATAATTCGGGAAATTATTACGGGAAATAATTAGGGAAATAATTGCGGGAAATAATTTGGGAAATTGTTAGGGAAATAATTACGGGAAATAATTACGGGAAATAATTAAGGAAATAATAATTACGGAAATAATTAGGGAAATAATTACGGGAAGTAATTAGAGAAAGAATTAGGGAAATAATTACGGGAAATAATTAGGGGAAATAATTCGAGGAAATAATTACGGGAAATAATTAGGGAAATAATTACGGGAAATAATTAGGGAAATAATTAGGGAAATAATTACGGGAAATAATTCGGGAAATTATTACGGGAAATAATTAGGGAGGTAATTACGGGAAATAATTAGGGAAATTGTCAGGGAAGTAATTACGGGAAATAATTACGGGAAATAATTACCGGAAATAATTACGGGAAATAATTAGGGAAATAATTATGGGAAGTAATTAGGGAAATAATTTCGGGAAATAATTAGGGAAATAATTACGGGAAATAATTAGGGAAATAATTACGGGAAATAATTAGGGAAATAATTACGGGAAATAATTATGGGAAATAATTAGGGAAATAATTACGGGAAATAATTAGGGAAATAATTACGGGAAATAATTGGGGAAATAATTACGGGAAATAATTACGGGAAATAATTAGGGAAACTATTAGGGAAATAATTACGGGAAACAATTATGGACATTATTAGGGAAAAAATTACAGGAAATAATTAAGGACATAATTACGGGAAATAATTAGGGAAATAATTGCGGGAAATAATTAGGGAAATAATTAGGGAAATAATAAGTAAGGGAAATAATTACGGGAAATAATTACGGGACATAATTACGGGAAATAATTAGGGAAATAATTACGGGAAATTATAAGGGAAATAATTACGGGAAATAATTACCGGAAATAATTACGGGAAATAATTACGGGAAATAATTAGGGAAATTATTAGGGAAATAATTATGGGAAATAATTACGGGAAACAAGTAGGGAAATTATTAGGGAAATAATTTCGGGATATAATTAGGGAAATAATTACGGGAAATAATTACGGGAAATAATTACGGGAAATAATTAGGGAAATAATTGCGGGAAATAATTTGGGAAATAATTACGGGAAATAATTACGGGAAATAATGAGGGAAATAATTGAGATATAATTAGGCAAATAATTACGGGAAAGAATTAGGGAAATAATTACGGGAAATTATTACGGGAAATAATTACGGGAAATAATTAGGGAAATAATTACGGGAAATAGTTACGGGAAACAAGTAGGGAAATAATTACGGGAAATAATTCGGGAAATAATGAGGGAAATAATTGCGGGAAATAATTACGGGAAATAATTGGGGAAATAATTGCGGGAAATAATTAGGGCAATAATTACGGGAAATAATTAGGGGAATTATTAGGGGAATAATTACGGGAAATAATTAAGGAAATAAGAACGGGAAATAATTAGGGAAATAATTACGGGAAATAATTACGGGACATAATTACGGATTTAATTAGGGAAATAATTACGGGCAATATTTAGGGAAATAATTACGAGAAATAATTAGGGAAATAATTAGGCAAATAATTACGGGAAATAGTTAGGGAAATAATGAGGGAAATAATTACGGGAAGTAATTAGGGAAATAATTACGGGAAATAATTAGGGAAATAATTACGGAAAATAATTAGGGAAGTAATTACGGGAAATAATTAGGGAAATTATTAGGGAAATAATTACGGGAAATAATTAGGGAAATAATTAGGGAAATTATTACGGGAAATAATTAGGGAAATAATTGCGGGAAATAATTTGGGAAATTGTTAGGGAAATAATTACGGGAAATAATTAAGGAAATAATAATTACGGAAATAATTAGGGAAATAATTACGGGAAGTAATTAGAGAAAGAATTAGGGAAATAATTACGGGAAATAATTACGGGAAATAATTGGGGAAATAATTACGGGAAATAATTAGGGAAATAATTACGGGAAATAACGAGGGAAATTATTAGGGAAATAATTAGGGAAATAATTACGGGAAATAATTAGGGAAATAATTAGGGAAATAATAAGTAAGGGAAATAATTACGGGAAATAATTACGGGAAATAATTAGGGAAACCTAGGGAAATAATTACGGGAAATAATTAGGGAAATAATTACGGGAAATAATTAGGGAAATAATTACGGGAAATAATTAGGGAAATTATTATAGAAATAATTACGGGAAATAATAAGTAAGGGAAATAATTACGGGAAACAAGTAGGGAAATAATTACGGGAAATTATTAGGGAAATAATTTCGGGATATAATTAGGGAAATAATTACGGGAGATAATTACGGGAAATAAATGGGGAAATAAGTAGGGAAATAATTACGGGAAATAATTAGGGAAATAATTACGGGAAATAATTAGGGAAATAATTACGGGAAATAATTAGGGAAATTATTATAGAAATAATTACGGGAAATAATAAGTAAGGGAAATAATTACGGGAAACAAGTAGGGAAATAATTACGGGAAATTATTAGGGAAATAATTTCGGGATATAATTAGGGAAATAATTACGGGAGATAATTACGGGAAATAAATGGGGAAATAAGTAGGGAAATAATTACGGGAAATAATTAGGGAAATAATTACGGGAAATAATTAGGGAAATAATTACGGGAAATAATTAGGGAAATTATTATAGAAATAATTACGGGAAATAATAAGTAAGGGAAATAATTACGGGAAACAAGTAGGGAAATAATTACGGGAAATTATTAGGGAAATAATTTCGGGATATAATTAGGGAAATAATTACGGGAGATAATTACGGGAAATAAATGGGGAAATAAGTAGGGAAATTATTAGGGAAATAATTACGGGAAATAATTAGGGAAATAATTACGGGAAATAACGAGGGAAATTATTAGGGAAATAATTAGGGAAATAATTACGGGAAATAATTAGGGAAATAATTACGGGAAATAATTACGGGAAATAATGAGGGAAAAAATTGCGAAATAATTAGGGAAATAATTACGGGAAATAATTAGGGAAATAATTCGGGAAATTATTACGGGAAATAATTGGGGAAATAATTACGGGAAATAATTAGGGAAATTATCAGGGAAATAATTACGGGAAATAATTAAGGACATAATTAAGGAAATAGTTACGGGAAATAATTAGGGAAATAATTACGGGACATAATTAGGGAAATAAATCGGGAAATTATTACGGGAAATAATTAGGGAAATAATTGCGGGAAATAATTAGGGAAATAATTAGGGAAATAATTACGGGAAATAATTATGGGAAATAATTAGGGAAATAATTAGGGAAATTATTATAGAAATAATTACGGGAAATAATAAGTAAGGGAAATAATTACGGGAAATAATTACGGGACATAATTACGGGAAATAATTAGGGAAATAATTACGGGAAATAATTAGGGAAATAATAAGTTAGGGAAATAATTACGGGAAATAATTACGGGAAATAATTAGGGAAACCTAGGGAAATAATTACGGGACATAATTAGGGAAATAATTACGGGAAGTAGTTAGGGAAATTATTAGAGAAATAATTACGGGAAATAATTAGGGAAATAATAAGTTAGGGAAATAATTACGGGACATAATGAAGGAAATACAGTAATTATGGTAAATAATTAGGGAACTTATTAGGGAAATAATTAGGGAAATAATTACGGGAAATAAATAGGGAAATAATTACGGGAAATAATTGGGGGAATGATTACGGGAAATAACGAGGGAAATTATTAGGGAAATAATTACCGGAAATAATTACGGGAAATAATTAGGGAAATAATTGCGGGAAATAATTACGGGAAATAATTACGGGAGAAAATTACGGGAAATAATTAGGGAAATTGTTAGGGAAATAATTACGGGAAATAATTAAGGAAATAATTACGGGAAATAATTAGGGAAATAATTACGGGAAATAATTACGGGACATAATTACGGAATTTAATTAGGGAAATAATTACGGGCAATATTTAGGGAAATAATTAATAAGTTAGGGAAATAATTACGGGAAATAATTAGGGAAATAATTACGGGCAATAATTACGGGAAATAATTACGCGAAATAGGGACATAATGAGGCAAATAATTACGGGAAATAATTAGGGAAATATTTGCGGGATATAATTACAGGAAAAATTGGGGAAATAACCACGGGAAATAATTAGGGAAATAATTACGGGAAATAATTAGGGAAATAATTATAGGGAAATAATTACGGGAAATAAATAGGGAAATAATTAGGGAAATAAGTAGGGAAATTACGGGAAATAATTACGGGAATTAATTAGGGAAAAAATATGAAATAATTAAAAAGTATGAGTTCCGGGAAAATTGCGAGACAAAATTAGGGGAAATAATTACGGGAATAAATTAATTACGGGAAATAATTGAGGAACTAACTACGGGAAATAATTACGGGAAATAATTAGGGAAATAATTGCGGGAAATAATTAGGGAAATAATTACGGGAAATAATTAAGGAAATAATTAGGGAAACCTAGGAAAATAATTACGGGAAATAATTAGGGAAATAATTACGGGAAATAATTAGGGAAATAGTTAATTCCGGGACATAATTAGGGAAATTATTAGGGAAATAGTTACGGGAAATAATCCGGGAAATAAGGGGAATAATTAGGAGAATAATTAGGGAACTAATTGCGGGACATAATTAAGGAAATAGGGAAATAATGAGGCAAATAATTACGGGAAATAATTAGGGAAATAATTGCGGGAAAAAATACGGGAACTAATTACGGGAAATAACTAGGGAAATAATTAGGGAAATAATGAGGCAAATAATTACGGGAAATAATTGCGGGATATAATTACAGGAAAAATTGGGGAAATAATTACGGGAAATAATTAGGGACATAATTACGGGAAATAATTACGGGATTTAATTAGGGAAATAATTAGGGGAATAATTACGGGACATAATTGCGGGATTTAATTAGGGAAATAATTACGGGTAATAATTAGGGAAATAATAAGTTAGGGAAATAATTACGGGACATAATGAAGGAAATACAGTAATTATGGTAAATAATTGGGGAAATAATACGGGAAATAATTAGGGAAATAATTACGGGAAATAAATAGGGAAATAATTACGGGAAATAATCAAGGAAATAAATTCGCAAGATAATAATTAGGGACATAATTAGGGAAAAAAATTGGGAAATAATTCGGGACATAATTAGGGAAATAATTACGGGAAATAATTACGGGAAATAATTACGGAAAACGTTCAGGGAAATAATTACGGGAAATGTTCAGGGAAATAATTAGGGAAATAATTACGCAAAATAATTGGGGAAATAATTGGGGAAATAATTGGACAGTAAAAATTCCGGGAAATAATTGCGTGACATAATTACGGGAAATAATTACTGGACATATTTAGGGAAATAATTAGGGAAATAATTACGGAACATAATTACGGGAAATAATTAGGGTAACAGTTAGGTAAGTAATGAGGAAAATAATTAGGTAAATAATTTGGTAAATAATAAGGGAAATAATTAGGGAAATAATTACGGGAAATTAGTCCGGGAAATAATTAGAGGAATCATGAGGCAAAAACATTAGGGGAATTAATTACAGTAATATTCGAAAATAATTGAGGGAATCAAAAATTATTGGAGAAAGAATGTTCAGGAAACACGTCGGGAAATGATAAGGGGGCCCAGGGAAATAATTAGGGCAATAATTAGGGACATAATTAAGGTAATAATTATGGAACTAATTCGGACAAATTGGGGAACTAATTTTGGAATTACCATGGAAAGAGTAGGGGCATATTAGGGAAATAATAAGAAAACCATCAGTAAACAATTAGGGGAATAATTTGGGAAATAATCGGGACATATTTGGGAAATACTAAGGAAATAATAGGGCGTTGGGTGTTATATTTAATAGTATCATCCGGGAGCTGGGAATCCCTATGTCAACTGATGGTCTTCTTCGGGAAATTATTGGCACCTAAATGATTATCTCAGTATCAATGGAAACTGGTGGAATCAATGAAACCTAACTGATTTTTCATCCGTAAGTATGTTCTTTCTTTCAATAGTTTGTCGATGACCAATGGGATCAATGGAATTATTACAGGCAACCAGTTATTAATCCAATTGGCAATGGAGGCGTTTTATGCATGGAATGGATGGAAATGACTACTAATGAAAACTTGTTGTGAATCAAAGTGTTCCTTTTGCTGGTAATCAATGAAGGAAATCCCTTTGTGTTTTGATGGTTTGCTGTGACCCTGATGTGACCGGGTTGTGGCGACTTTTCTGCAGACAAAATGTCCACATTCAAGACATTTGCTGTGACTTCAGCACTCGATTGTAAGTCTCCAAATTTTAACGGACTTATGACTCAAGAAGACTGTGAAACTCATTCGCGTGAACTGACAGTCTCTGAACATGTCCCACAAAGTCACTAAGAACTTGGGGATTTCTTCACTGACAACCAAAAAAAACACACACTCCCAAAATTTCAGAATAATTCTGAATATAGTATCTGGTTGGTGGTTTGGAACATTTTTTTATTTTTCCATCCAGTTGGGAATTTCATCATCCCAACTGTTACTAACTCCATCATTTTTCAGAGGGGTAGGTATACCACCAACATCCACCAACCAGATTATTATTAACCATCATTAACCATCATCATTAACCACCATCAATTTCCACTAGGGGTTGGTAGGTCAACCACCAACCAGTTATTATATCCCAATTCTGGATCCGTCAGCCTCAAAATTTTCCAGGTCTGGCTCTCCTCCACCTGGCAGGTGCGAAGTCTTTGGCCTGGGTGTCGGTGATGAAAGTGGAACAAAAAACAGTTGTTTTTCCCGAATGCGTAGCGAAGGGTTCCCGTTTATAGTTGGGGGTCTGGGGGTTGGACCTTTGTTCGCCGCCAGTTGGTCGGCGCGTCGTTTTTCGCGTCGTTTTCGCGTCGTTTTCGCGTCGTTTTTCGCGTCGTTAATTCGATGTCTATAGGGGAAGCTGCAAAACCTCGTGTTTTTTGCTACGTAGATGTCGCAGTGTCTATAGGGGAAGCTGCAAAACCTCGTGTTTGTTGCTACGTAGCTGTCGCAGTGTCTATAGGGGAAGCTGCAAAACCTCGTGTTTTTTGCGAACGTACTATGTCGTCAGTGTCTATAGGGTACAGCTGCAAAACCTCGTGTTTTTGCTACTTAATATGTCGCTGTGTCTATAGGGGAAGCTGCAACAGCCTCGTGTTTTTGCTACGTAGATGTCGCAGTGTCTATAGGGGAAGCTGCAAAACCTCGTGTTTTTTGCTACGTAGATGTCGCAGTGTCTATAGGGGAAGCTGCAAAACCTCGTTTTTTACGACGTAGATGTCGCAGTGTCTATAGGGGAAGCTGCAAAACCTCGTGTTTTTTTGCGACGTAGATGTCGCAGTGTCTATAGGGGAAGCTGCAAAACCTCGTTTTTTTCTACGTAGATGTCGCAGTGTCTATAGGGGAAGCTTGCAAAACCGCGCGTTTATTGCTACGTAGATGCTGCCAGTGTCTATGAGGGGAAGCTGCAAAACCGCGTGTTTTTTCTACGTAGATGTCGCAGTGTCTATAGGGAAGCTGCAAAACCTCGTGCGTTTTGCTACGTAGATGTCGCAGTGTCTATAGGGGAAGCTGCAAAACCTCGTGTTTTTTGCTACGTAGATGTCGCAGTGTCTATAGGGGAAGCTGCAAAACGTCGTGTTTTTTGCTACGTAGCTGTCGCAGTGTCTATAGGGGAAGCTGCAAAACCTCGTGTTTTTTGTTACGTAGATGTAGCAGTGTCTATAAGGCAAGCTGCAAAACCTCTTGTGTTTTGCTACGTAGATGTCGCAGTGTCTATAGGGGAAGCTGCAAAACCTCTTGTGTTTTGCTACGTAGATGTTGCAGTGTCTATAGGGGAAGCTGCAAAACCTCGTGTGTTTTGCTACGTAGATGTTGCAGTGTCTATAGGGGAAGCTGCAAAATCTCGTGTTTGTTGCTACGTAGCTGTTGCAGTGTCTATAGGGGAAGCTGGAAAACCTCGTGTTTTTTGCTACGTAGCTGTCGCAGTGTCTATAGGGGAAGCTGCAAAACCTCGTGTTTTTTGCTACGTAGATGTCGCAGTGCAGTCTCTATAGGGGAAGCTGCAAAACCTCGTGTTTTTTTGCGACGTAGATGTCGCAGTGTCTATAGGGGAAGCTGCAAAATTTCGTGTGTTTTGCTGCGTAGATGTTGCAGTGTCTATAGGGGAAGCTGCAAAACCTCGTGTTTTTTGCTACGTAGCTGTCGCAGTGTCTATAGGGGAAGCTGCAAAACCTCGTGTTTTTTGCTACGTAGATGTCGCAGTGTCTATAGGGGAAGCTGCACAACCTCGTGTTTTTTGCTACGTAGCTGTTGCAGTGTCTATAGGGGAAGCTGCAAAACCTCGTGTTTTTTGCTACGTAGATGTAGCAGTGTCTATAGGGGAAGCTGCAAAACCTCGTGTTTTTTGCGACGTAGCTGTCGCAGTGTCTATAGGGGAAGCTGCAAAATTTCGTGTGTTTTGCTGCGTAGATGTCGCCGTGTCTATAGGGGAAGCTGCAACACCTCGTAGTACTGACGGTAGTACTGGGACGTGTTTCTACGCGTTTTGTAGTACACGGTAGTCTCGGAGCGATTTGTGGGAGTTTTGTCGTATACTGTAGTACTGGAACGTGTTTCTGCAAGCTTTGTAGTAGATGGTAATACTGGAGCGACTTTATTTGAGTTTTGCTGTGCACAGTATGTCTTCGCAAGCGTGTTTCCTGTTTTCTTTTCTTCTTCTTGTTTGCTTCTTTTTCTCGAGGTGGCATTCAGGTTCGTGGGACCTTGCACATTTCTGGCATGGTAGTTAGTTGGTCGGTGGCACGATCTTCTCACATATTATGGTTTCTCTTGTGCTCAAGGGTTTCCAACCTCAGGATACGCATGCCGTTCGATGTTGTTTGAAGGTAAAACATGCATTGCTGCATGGTGCACAAGCTCGCCACATAGCATTGATCTTTAGAAGTTGGTGCCAAGCAGAACACATATTGCAAGCAAACGTGAGGCAAACCGCGCGTCCTGATACGGATGCAATACCTCGTTAGACATGGCGCATGCAACAAACATATGACCTTGTAACTTGACAGCCCGCGGAGTGGCTCAGTCTCCCGTGACTTTGGATTGTCTCGGAGTGGCTCAGTTATGGTGCGTTTGCCATGTCGGCGCGCTGGAGCGCGGAGGCTGCCGGCTGCCCGCGCAAGAACCCAAAGCTGGCATCGCTGTGGCGCTGGTGTCGGCTTGCTGCTGTTGCTGCCTGTCATTGGTCTTGCTTGCGCTGCCCCGCCAGTGAGTGTCATTTTCAGCTTGCCGCTGTTCTTGGCGCTGCTACTGCGCTGTTTGTCCTTGGAGATTCCGCTTTTACAGTGGCAGGCTAGAAGCATGGCAACAGAACATGACGTTCTTAAACCGATCGCTCTGTTGCCGCTTCGCGGTCGAATGGCAGAAGTCAGATGTGTGGCCGGTTATTTTCATGTCTTTGGCACAAATAACCATCATGAAGCTGAAGCATTTAGTGAGTCGATTTATATATTTGTTTGGACTCGACACTTTGACTTTGATGCAGGATCTGCTGTGGCCTGCAGTGGAGTCATTACCTTTGTGGCATATGCTTTGGCGACAGGAGGTGCTCTCGGTGCTTTTTGTTTGTGTACTTACGGCATCATTCTGGTGGCAATTGTACGCGCATGCTTGGATAGCGTACAGCCTTGCTGTACAAAGACATTGAGACATACATTGAGACATGAGTTTCCTAGAAAGGTTTACCGTATCTCAGGTCCTTTATCTGTTTCATTGGTTTAAATTTCCCAGAAAGGTTTACCGTATCTCAGGTCCCTGTGTCTGTTTCATTTGTTTGCTTCAACTTGGCTTGCAGGATGAAGACACTGCGACCGACACTTGTCTGAATGGATTTCTTGTTTTGCTTTTGACTTCCTTTCATACAGGCTGCAGGTTTATGCGCAATGTTTGCAAATCAAAGGTGAAAGAATTCCAACCTAATCTGACTTGTTACCCGGCGTAACCGAATCACACTTGTGAGCAGGCGTCAGCACGAAAGCGACTGTGATAGGATTTCAATGTTTTCAATATGTTCTGTAAAACGTTTCGCAAGAAGAACATGGGATTTGCATCACTTCCTGTTTCACGCTTGAGTAGCGACATTGTCCTGAATCCAGGTTGCTCTTCTCTGTGTCTGGATCACGTCATGTCTCTTCGGCGTACATGCTCCGAACAGACATCTGTGCACGGCGCACACAGCCTTGTTACTTGTGCATTTACCATGGCCCGAACCGCCCGAACCGGCCTGGTTCTATGCTGTATTGTTTGCATTGACTTGGCCCACATTCGGACCGAAGGGGCGCCCAAAAGCAGATGCAGCACAAAGGGAAGAGCGGCTCCGGCAGGAATTGCGGGACTACATGGATGCCAATGCTGGGGAACAGCTGCCAACGACGTCGGCCCTATACAGCAAGTTGCGAAGAGCAGGCTTGCTCCGATTGTTGGAAGCAGAGAAGAGTGCAAGGGAAGAGCAGCTTCGGCAGGCAGAAGAGCAAAAGAAGGAAGTGCAGCTCCGACAGGAACTGCGGGACTACATGGATGCCAATGCAGGGCAATCTCCGCCGACGACGTCCGCCCTATACAGCAAGTTGCGAAGGGCAGACTTGCTGCGATTGCTGGAAGAAGAAAGGCTTCCTATGGAAGCGCAGCTCCGACAAGAACTGCGGGACTACATGGATGCCAATGCAGGGCAATCTCCGCCGACGACGTCGGCTCTATACAGCAAGTTGCGAAGGGCAGGCTTGCTGCGATTGCTGGAAGAAGAAAGGCTTCCTATGGAAGCGCAGCTCGGGCAGGAACTGCGGGACTACATGGAGGCCAATGCTGGGCAACCTCCGCCAACGACGTCGGCCCTATACAGCAAGTTGCGAAGGGCAGGCTTGCTCCGATTGTTGGAAGCAGAGAAGAGTGCAAGGGAAAAGCAGCTTCGGCAGGCAGAAGAGCAAAAGAAGGAAGTGGAGCTCCGACAGGAACTGCGGGACTACATGGATGCCAATGCAGGGCAACCTCCGCCAACGACATCGGCTCTATACAGCAAGTTGCGAAGGGCAGGCATGCTTCGATTGCTGAAAGACATGTTGCCCAGAGGCCAGGGGCCGGACACAAGTCCGCTGGATGAGCAGCTTCGTGGTGGTGCTGTCAAGTTTGTGGCGGACAAGACGGTTTTGGACTGCTTACCGTATTTGGCCGATCTACCAGGGACGGCGTTTCAGCGGTATTGTCATGACGCTGCGGCTGATCGTCGCTGTTGCTTTGCGGACATTGTCATTGCTGTGTGTCGAGGTTTCGAATCTGCTGCTCTTTTTTCCATGCAGTCTTTATCTGTTGATGAACAAACTGCCGCTTTGGAATGGTTGGAGACATGCCCAGTTGCGACATCGGATGATACTGCTAGTGTGAGAGCTCGTGTGGAATCTTTTTGTGTTTCTGAAAGCAGGTGGCCCGACAAAGATGGTGGCCACAGTTCAGACCCGGAACTTGTGACAGCTATTCGCAAGGTCCGCTCTCGTCGTTTTGGAGTTGTTGTCAACAAGCGTAAAGGGGTGCTGTCTGATTTTGCGTTGCCTCTCAATGAAGACCAGATGTTGGCGTGGGAAGCCTTACCACTGCATTCATGCTTCTTGTGGTGGCCGCATCATTTGAAGGTTTTCGAAGAAGTTCAAGAGTTGTGGCAAAATCAGCAGTCTTTGCCGGTCCGAGGGCCGCAGAGCGCCTCAGACGCCTTGGCGCAGAAAGTTCGGCGGGTCCGCATGAAAACATTGCTCACCGGCAGAAAAGCTATGCGTGTTGCCGAAAGGATAACTTGGGAAGAAGCATTCCCAAGCATTTGGCAGCGCCGTATGCAGAAGGAAGCATACATCCAAGCTTCACAGTTGACAGATTCCGGAGATCGTTGGCCTTTTCGACGTGGTCCAGAAGCAACGTGTATGCTGGCCTGTGAGCTTTGCGGCAGTGAGATGAACACACAACGTGATTTTTTGAAACATCTGGAAGAACATCATGTGGCTGCTGACAGCGCAGGCAATCGTGCAGAGTGGTGGACTTCGCATCGTGTTGTGGAAGAGTATCGCAAGCGCATGATGTTCTATGAGCAAGTGGAAGGCGGATAGTCAAGTCGGTACTCAATGACAAACTGATAGGATGGTGTGATGTATCTTCATTTTTTGATGTCACGCATACTGGCATGAGTGAAATAGTTTCTGCAACCAGTTGAAAATAGCCAGTTCCAATTTGCTTAACTAATATGATGGCTCTCCGTGTGTCGGGGTGCAGTTGTTTCTGTTTTTGGCATCCCTGGCCCAGGACCGTTTCCTGTCAAAGGTGAACAGATGCAACGGGGCATTGCCAAACACGCATTTCATCAAGTGCATAGCTGCAGAGGCAAACACGCAGAGCCTCGGTCCTTTTCTTCATGTTGTGTGTGTGCTCGTGGATTCTGGAAGGAGGACCTTCGACCGGTGAAACTGTTTGTGACGGCGCTTGGAGCCACGGAATTGGATGAAGTGAATTTGGAAGACCCTGCAAATGATCAAGATGAAGCGGAAGAGGAGAAGGAACAAGATGACGGTGTGCTTAGTATATCTCCTCAAGCTGTTGCAAGATTGCATTCACACATTTTCGATGTATATCGTTATTCCAGACTGTGGCCTTTGATTCCTTTAGCCGAACTTTTGGCTAGTACTGTTGAACATCCGACTGGCAAAGACAAAGCAGGCCGAGCTTGTCGATGGTTGCTGAACACAAAGATGGTTCCATCGCGGCTCGGTCCCGATACTGTCGTGGATGTTTGCATGGCTTGCTCGCAGAGCTTGACGCGCAAGGTGCCACAGATGCCCAAGTTTGCGCTTGCCAATTCTTTGTGGATTGGTCGTGAACCTGTCGTGTTTCGCAATCAAGGCAAGAAATTATCTCCTATGACATTCTTACTTCTTTCCTTGGGCCGTGCTGTGGTGCAAAAAATCATTGCCGAGAAAGACAAGCCGGGGAGAAGGCAAGAAAAACAAATGGGCATGCGAAGCAACACTGTAGCATTTCCGCAAGCTAAGATACGAGAATTGGTATCCACTGAACTGCCTGCAGCTTCGATTGAGACCCACCGTTATTTGTCGGACAGCATTTCTATTGCATTGGTGGGTTGTGATCCGGAGGACTGGGTCTTGTACTGTATGGGGATGTCTACAAGAAAAGGTTTGTATGAAGACTAGCGGGGCCGACGGAATAGTTGTGTTTTGTTTTTTTGTTTCGAATCGTTTGTGTGTCATGCTAGGACTTGGATCGTGCTACTTGGGCCGAAGTTCCGCGAGATTTATATATGACAGCAGCAAAGTATCTTGTCGCTCACAATGTTGCTTATCAGCACCTTACAGTCTCTGAGGACAATGCAAAGGAACAGTTCATGGAATTGGGCGCCACTTGTGCTGCTGTGCGTGCCCAGGCTACTCGGGTTGCAGAGGCTGAAGCTATGCTTGTGAAGTTGGACGCTCCTGGAGACACATCTGCGGATACTGTCGTGGTGACTGTCGCGGAAGCGACTGTGACCGATGCTGCGGAGACGGAACTGGCGGCGACTGCCGACTGTGGAGATGACAGCGGTGATGTTGGCTCAGTCCACAACCAATCGCTTGATGCGGACGAAGATCAGCCGCCGCCTGGCTTTCAATGTGTGGCGGCAGAACTGACAAGCGCGGACTTGGACGTGGAAAGATGTTGTAAAGAGTTTGCTGCAAAGTTGCAACTTCTGGCCGCTCGGGCACAGCGTCTTGGTGGTGGTGATGATGCGGTGGAACAAGAATTGACGAGCTTGAAGGCCCTGGCTGAAACGATGTCGAAAGCTGATTTGCAAGCAAAGCTGGATGAATTGGTGCAACAGATGGATGCTGCGGAAGGTGCCACTCACAGTTTGACGGGTAAGTGGGTGCAGGTTGTCCACACTGGGAGTGATACCCTGTCGATGTATTCACCTGAATTTTATCAGAAATGTTTTCCGGAATTATTTCCGTATGGTGATGGAGTATATGGCTTACCGCGGGACACTCCTCTGACTTTCCGCGAGTGGGCAAGCTATCTGTTACAGCAAGAGTTGAGCTGGAGTATGAAATCTCCGACGTAGCCACCTCTGATTCTCTGCCAGAAACGCCGTTCCAGCCCCCTATCATTCCACGCTGGCAAGCAGATTTGAATTTTCTTGCTGTTGCTTCTGATTCTTGGAAACGCATGGAGATGGTGCGCTTGGCTTCCGGACATGTCCGGCGGAAGAAATTCAAAGATTCTCTGCGTGCTGTCCTGGATTGTACTTCTGCCAAACTCAGCACCGCTTTGCGTGAGCTTGGAGATCATGCGACGATGGGTGATGTGATGCGTTCAGCCAAGGCAGACACTCGCCTCAGAGATGCGATATCGCAGCTGTTATTCTTTTCTTCCGATGTGGTGGGATCGGATGGGGCGAGACAGCAGCTGAGACATGAGCAGAACGGTGCGATGCTGATGTGTCTTAGCGGCAAGTGCCGTCTGTATAATGATGGTGAACAGTTGGTCGTGGTAGTTATGTTTCATTGAAATGTTTTTGTTAGGAAAGTATTAACGGAGGACATGGCAAGTGAATATTTTGTTGTCGACAAGCTTCACATATATATACTCTTACACTGAAGCCTTTGCAGGTATGGTGGTGTGCAAGGCTTCTTGACGCCGAATGTTGCAGACACGCGAAATCCATTGCTTGTGATTCTACACAATGGCAATGTCGCTGCTGCTGCTGGTGGACTGACACCGGATGGCACATCGGAGAAGTACACTGTGAATTTGCTGGACGAGGAACCCACCATGCCTTCTGCCAGTCGCATGCTTGAGATATTAGCAGAAAACCCTGTTGCACAGGCCAAATTTTTCATCATCAGCATGCGTTTGTTTTTGGAACACGTTCTTGGCGTGATGCCGTTTGACGACCAACTTCGTGCAAATGGTAGTCGGGCAGGGGTGATCTACGCAGATGGAGCTGCTGCGAATTTTATGGGCGGTGCGTTCCCGGCTGTGCAGCAACTTCATGGACCCATTGAGGAACAAGCTCGGCTTGCGTGCCACCCTCATATAGTTTTGCATTTTGCCAATCGGACTTCTCAAGCATGGCTTCGCTCGGTTTTGTTGGCTGAGACGGACGAAGCTAAAGCTTTGTTGCGCAATTGGCAAGAGAAAACTATTCTGGCCGTTGAAAGCATCATGTCTTCCTGTGCAGGCACAGGTCGATTGCACTTTGAAGAAATTCCGTTTCGAGAAGACATCGACTTGAAGCCCCAGCCGTACAGTGAGAAGTGGCGGGAAGAAGATCGTTTTGATGGCGGTGCAGAAGAAGATGTCAAGGAGCCCGAGAAGAAACGTACTTCTGTTACGGTGGTGCCACCTGTGGTCGATTATCATATACGAAAAGCTATGACAGGAGAATCTGCTACATCTTTTGAGGAGACAAAGCAAAAGGTGAACATCAAGCATATCCCTTTGACTGGATGCGTCATGGCGCGCTTGCCACATTATCGTCTACCGGTGTCAGGGTATGCTGCATGCAGTTGCTCACTATGTGCAAAGGCTCGGACAGATGCTGAGGAACGTTCGACGAGTGGTTTTCCCATTGATGCGAAAGAAGACATGCAGCAACAGTATATTGCGAACTTTTGCGAAGACTTGCATGCTGTGTGTGCTTTGTCTGGCCACCTGCACGAACACAAGAACACGTGTTTCAAGTATGCTCCTGAAGGTAGCCGCAGAAAGCCTCAACATTGTCGATTTCATTTTACACATTTTGTGAAACTCTGGAAAGAGAAGTTGATGGATGATCGGTCAACGAAAGTCGTCGAGGTTGTGGTCGCAAGGACCGGAAAGGACCCTTTGCTGCCTGTGTGGCCCGGGGAAGGTATCCGCTTGACTTTGGAGTCTCTCCAAAATGGTGTGACGTTAGATGGCAAGCATTTCGCTGGAAGGTCTTCTTTGGGGTCTCATGTAGAAACAAATCAAGATGGAACACAATGTGGTCGGATCAAAACAGTGCAATATAATCCAAGAGAAGGTCAGTGTCTTCCGGCGCCTCGGTTGCATTTAATTTGTTGCCAACCGTGCGGGTTGGAAGTGTTGTTTTTAGAGTGTGAAACCTGTTGTGCTGTTAGACTGTTGGACAAAGAGAGACTTTTTCGTTGTCAGTTTTAGAACTGTTGTTTCGTGTGACGGGTTCTAGTGAGCGCAAATGTTTGCCGCAAACAGGCAGCTATGGTGGCGCATCGTGGCAATTTGAATTATCAGGATTGTCGTCGAACGTTGACTGCTGGCTTTGACAGGGAGGAACTTGACTTGTTGCGTGATCTGGGCGCAAATTCTATGCCGATGTCGTCTGGAAGCAGTGGCTCAGTCCCTGGCAATGACTTGTTGACACGACAAACAAAGATCATTGGATCAGAAGCAACAGGCCAGCAGTCTGGAAGATGTGGCTCAGTCCCTGGCACTGACTTGTTGGCACGACAAACAAAGATTTTTGGATCTGAAGCAACAGGCCACCAGCAGCGAGTGCGCTTTAGAGTTGTCATTACTTCCGCTTTCATTCTTGCTAATGAATTTTGGACATACCAGGGTTTGCAGTGGATTGGCAACTCGGAGGTCAGGGACCGTGCCCAGAAAAGAGCAGCCCAGTTTTTGACACCGTATCTGGATGGCCTCATGTGCAAAAGGTTGAGTCGGACATGTTTGGCTTTGTACCGGTTGGAGTTTGAGAGAACAGGTGCCGCCGATGCTAATCGAGTGGGCGATCGATTTTTGAGCCCGGAATGCAGACTTCTTCATGGATATGTGAAAGAATGCGTCGTGGAAAGCATTCGCACTGGTATTCAAACCAGTTTTTATACTTGCGCCTACACCACCAAACCTTCCATGACGTGTGGACCCATGCTGAAGCATTTGACTCATGGGATGAAGAATCTGGAGGAGAAAATGCAAGCTGAAGCCGAGCAAGAGGAAGCTCAGCGGCTTCAGCTTGCATACCCGCTGCCGGCCGTGCGAGAAGGTCGAGGCTTGACTGCTGAGCAGCGGGAGGCCCGACGCCGCTTGTGCCGCCTTTGGACTTCAGCGAACCACGCAGTCATGCATGGCTTCTGTCTCATGTCTCTCCAGCTTATGACAGGCCGTGAAGTGTTACGGACGCACATCTTCTGGCGCATCATGATGAAGCGAGTACTTTGGGGCGTGTTTGAAGAAATGCGCAGAAACGCTGAAAAACTCGCAGATTCGTTTGAGCTACAGACAACCGCTGCAGTCGAGGACATTGAGCTGCCGCCTGCAGGGACACAAGCAGCGGACACGCGGGCCACTTCTTTCTATGAGGACTACTTGCATCGAGGAATCGCAGAGCCATTAGCTTCTATGAACTTGTATGTCTATGCAGTGCATGTCAGTGCTGTGCCGTTACAGGAAGCTGGCAAGTTTGACCATGGTGAGTTTGATTTTTCGGAACACTATGTCAAAGCGAAGACGCATGTGCAGGTTCTTCATGCGGCTCCTCGTATTCCTTATTTGCATGGAATATCGATGCCCACAAAACAGAAAGATCCGGACATGTGGGCTGCCGTACATATTGCCTTACTTCGAAAACATTGCTGTGAAGATGAGAATGTTTGCGGTCAGGCGAGCGCTGTTCGCCATATTCACATCTTCCCTGGAAAGTCGCGTGTGCGTGTGGTGTCTCCTGGCAACGATGCTCGTATAGTGCGAGATTCCACTGGTGTGTTGGCGGAATGGAAAGCTACTGAAGCCCGTGTGCAGTGCTTGGCAGACCGCGCAGATGCGCCCTGTTCGAATATTTCGCTTCTTTGTTGTTTTTTTCGTTTGGTTGTTTTTGTTTTGGCGTGCCGAGTTGCACAAGAGTCATCACATTGCTCCACATTGTCAGCTTGGAATTTCATAAAGTTACATGTTTATCCATGACAAGACTTGTAACATGTCTTTGAGCACGCCGGGGACAGGTGAAGCTACGATGCGCACGTAGATGTGCCACAGCTACTCGGTTCTGGATATTTCCATATGTTTTTTTTTGCATTGTTTGATTTTGGTGGATTGGCGGTTGCATAAACGACATAGATGTATGATAGACACATGTATCACTTCTTGTGTAGATGTTCCCGCTTGCAAGCTTTGTCAACTGATCGAACTGATTATTTTGGACATATCCTTGTGTGAAACACATGTTTGCTGCAGGTTGTGGATGTAACTGCTTTGCGCCAATACAAAGTTCCTGGAACTGTGGAAAACTGTGATGTCTTGGAGTCTTTGCTGAAGATGTTTACAGAGTCAAATCGCCCAAAGACGCGTCGCACCTGGAAACAAGGTCGGCGCAAGCGGACAGTCTGCAGTACCGTACCGCTGGTATCTGAAAGGATCCTTGGAAATATTTTCGATTATGTGGGACATTTGACGACAGAGGACGGTGAAGCTGTTTTGCTCGGGAATAGTCCGGAACATTTTGACACTTGTGTGTTGCATCGACCAGACTTGGCTGCTGCAAAGCGATGCTCTTACGGATGGCATAATGAACAACTGACAGCCGCGGAATACGTCGCCACCATTAGCCGAGAAATTTCCGCTAATTTGGATTTCATGGCTGAAGCTCGGCGACGACCCAGACCTGGTGTTTTGCATCCAACTGCCACCGATGAGAAAGAAGATGTGGGTCTACAAGGCGAATTCGTGAATGTAGAGGATGTGGATGACATTCAAGATCCAGATGCAGACGATGTGGATCAAGACACGTCTCTTCGACCGGACATTCAATACAAACCGATCTTGCATGTGGCATCCAATGATTTATTTGACATGGTGCATCGCAGGAACGTGGGCTCGGGTCGGGCAAGTGCCAGCACCAAACGTTCAGAAGAATTCTTGCGTCAATATGGTGGAAAATATTTGGATATGAAAGAATCCCGTCCTTGCGCACGGGCTCCTGACACGGATGTGCAGAGGCGTGCTACTTTCAACGTCGTTGCTGGCTTGAAGGCGCAGAAGTTTTTACAAGAATCTCGAAAAGAAAAAGATGAAAAGTTGATGGACGCATCAAAAGATGAATTCTTGCCCGGAAACGCTAGTCTTTTGGAAGTTCCCGTGAGCATGGCTCCTGAGACTGAGGTACTTGTTCTCTCTCCTGCTGACATGGCGTTGCGACTGTTGCAACAACGTCTGCCGACACGTCAGGCTGATGGTACGTACCAAATCTCGCCAGATCAGTACAAGGCATGTGTGTTGGCGATAGCGCCCCTGCAGAAATTATGGGTCAAGGCGGGTGAGCATGATCTGCAGCATTGTTTCGGCGCACGTGGCCGCCTTCGCGAGTTGCTGGCATTGGTGACTCCGGTGCTTGGCTAGATAATTGTCCTGACATGTTTTTGTGTTTTTGCCTATTACTTGGTGGTGCTTGTTTGTGGGACTTCGCAGATCGGTGCCACAAACGGTTCCTGGTGATGTTTAGGGTGTTTTTGAAAAGTGTCTACTTTCCCCGTAACCTTTTCAACCCTGGAACGCTTTGACGTGCTCAGGACATGATTGCTCGAATCTTCTTGCATGGACCTGGTGGCTCGGGGAAAACCTATATGCTCACTCGAGTCATACTGCCTGTCTACGAACATTTCTTGCCCAAGGCATCCAAAGGCATCGCAGCGCAGAACTCCGCAGCTCGCTTAATCACAGGTGCGACGTTTCATTATATGTCGGCACTGAAACGATCTGCGGAGCTCGGCCTACAGAAGCCGTCGCGGGACAGAATGCAAGCATTGGAGCGTCGATGGCAGCATGTGGCTCTGGCATTTCTAGATGAGATTTCATTGACGCCTCCTTCTTTGCTTGCAGTTTTGGATGACGCAGCGCACTGGGGCAGGCAGTCTCTCTTGAATTCGTGCTCCAGTGGCTCAGTCCCGGTGGGCGGATCCATTCCGGCGGCTCAGGCACTGGGGAAGAGGAAGACTCGGAGAAGTCGTGATGCTGACGATGCTTTTTCAGCTGGACATGATACATTGGGAAACATCTTGTGCCAAATTCTGGCCGGTGATTTTTTGCAATTGAACCCAGTCCTGAACTATTCTTTGATGGAAATATTTGGAGTGGAAGTTCCCCGCGCACCTACATATGAACGCATGGACGAGCAGTCGCGCCAGCGCAAGCAGCAGATCGATCGCAGGGGCTTGCAAATTTTCGATCGCTTTTTGCCACAAACGATTTTGTTTCGAGGCAGCCATCGTTTCAAAGCCGGTGACCCTTTGGCAGCGATCCTGGAGAACATGCGAAAAGAAGGTTTCCACCCACTGACTCCTGAACTCAAAGATTTGATACGCAAGCAATTGTTTCGCCCTAGAGCAAACGATCCTCGTCTTGATAGCAATTTTGTTATGCGTGACAGTGACGGTCGGCAAGTGGGCCCAACGGGTTTTTTTGCCAATGGTGTGTTTTCGGCAATCAATTGGGATCAAGTGGCCCGCCTCCAGCAGATCACTGTCTACGAATCGGCGCGGAGCAGTTTTGGTGTACATGCTTTCCAGAACACGATGGATGGTCGCCCGCTACAGTTTGTCAGACACTTTCCACCTGCTTTGGGACGCTCCTTCCAGCGTCGGTTTGGCCAATGTTTGCAGAGTGTTGCCGAGGTACTGAAATCGTTTTTGTTTGCCAAAGGGCAGGTGATTTATTATGCGCAGGCAGTTGATTTGGTGCATCAGAAGGAATACTTCGCTGATCAAAGTGTACTGCGAGAGTGCTTGTCCATTACCAATATGGCTTCGAAGACGTGCAATTTGATGGCCTTTGCACCTTTGCACGTTGGACTTCGCGTGAAGATCACCAAAAAGTTGATGGCACCAGAGCTCGTGCAAGAATGCCCTGCAGAGATCGTTGCGATCCATGTTCATCCGGAAGAAAGATACGGTATTCCAGGCTGCCCACCTGGCTTGTCACAACCACCACTTGGACACCCGTGTTGGACCGAAGGAATCTGCCGATTGGATTACTTGCCTGCAAGCATCACCATTCGAGTTGAAGATCGCGGAGACGATTACACTGGTGAAGGCTTGCCTGGCATCTGGCATTTGGATCCCTGCGAAGACGAATTTCGCTTGCGAATTCGTCGACGTGGGGAAATTTTCTTGGATGTCACTCGAGTACAATATCCATTGGCACCGTGGATGGCAGGAACATACAACAATCAACAAGGCAAAACTGTGCGGAACATGGGCCATACTATTGATTTCAACAAGCCAGATTATTTCACTGCGGAGGAGTATACCCAACACGTATCCATGATTCTGGGTCGAGCCACGTGTTTAGAATGGTCCCTATTCAGGAACCTGCCTATGCTGCCAGATGGCTCTGACATCGATTTTGATGTTTTCGAACATGGCCCTCCGCAATATATTGCTGACTTTTTGAAACGTTTGGAGGCGGGGCTGCTGACGGAATTAAATAAGGGGAAGTATTACATTGTTGCAAGTTGCGTTCACGGTACATGTGGCAGGATGTGGCTGAAGCTTCCCACGTCGCTGTGGATACAGCCTTGCAATCTTTACCAGGCTTCCCGGCGGCCCACCAATTGCCGAAGCCGATTGGTTTGGACAAAACTGGTGGTTTTGTGTATGAAGACAATGTGTGGCTCCTTGCAGTGTCAAAGACTCAGCAACCAGATGTTGGCAACAGGAAACGTCCCTGGCCTGGAAAATCTACTGCAGATCGAACGATGTTTTGCCAGAGCTGGCAGTTACGGTTGTCGACTTTATCCCGGGCTGCTGATGATTATTTGTTACGCGAGCACAGATTGCGTGCCTTTGCAGCTGATGCCGGCGCTGGCGGCGACTGTTTCTTTTTGTCTGTGGCGGCAGCATTGGAAACATTGCGGGCTGAACAGCACAACTTGCCTTTGTCACTGGAGCAGCTGTTTTCTGTTGATGTGAGTCGTGGGGCGATGGTCAGACGTTTGCGTGGCATTGTTGGCCAAGGTGTTATGAATTGGGGTCCCAAACAGTTTCTTGATTTTGCCACGACATGTTTGGCCAACGAAGTTGCAGGTATGTGGTTGGATTCTTGGAAGATGTCGCGGCTGATCGCGAACACACCGTTTGCTTTTCTGCAAGGCGTCAATAGCGTTCATGACCTGACGCTGGACGCAGCCAACGCATTGATTTTGCATTGCAAGCATGGAGAGAGTCCAAACCTTGTGCAGCATAGAATAGATGCAGGCAGGGATGTGCTGACAAAAATGCAGCGAGCTGTGGCTGACAACATCAGCCAGGTCGGTAACAACCACTGGGCAACGCATACTGACGTGGACATTTTGTCCCAGGAATTACATGTGTGTTTTTGCATCTTTGGAAACGAACCAGTTCAAGTCAAGCAGCAGGGATCACTCGGTGCTGCGAGTGTTTTGCATTCTTACGCAGCCACCATGGATGGAGCGGAAGTTTGCATATGCTTGTACAACATCTCTTATCAACATTTTGAACTTGTTTTCCTGGATCTTGAAAGTGGATTTCAAAGCGCTTTTCGATTGCCGGAACTGCCGCTGTCTCTGGCGGAAGCAATGACAAAGGCGAATCCATGACTGGAGAGATGTACTCACCGCAGTGGCTCAGTCCCTGCGTTGTGAGCTGAACGGATGAACATCAAAAATGAAAGTCGCGGCCTCAGTGAGAAGTAAAGTCACGCGAACGTTTCTGGAGTGTCTTCTAAGAGCGTCTTCCCAGAGTGTCTTACAGGAATGTCTTCCAGGATTGTCCTGCACGAGTGTCTTCCAGGTTTGTCTTTCTGGCGTGTCTTGCTGGCGTGTCTCCGGCAATCGGTCACTGAGATACTGGGAGTGCAAACCTTGCTGGCTGTCTGGTGCTGGCTGCCTTGCGCTTGACCGCAGTGACTTGGACAAGTTTCATTTTGTAAATGATCACGAGTCCTGCTCAGCTTTCAGATCACATTTTGCAACACATGGATAAACATTTCAGAGAGGTTGATTGCCATACAGATATAACCCGTCTGCAGAACTGGATCGGACATAGTTTGTTTTTCCTCTCACAGCAATGCAGTTGTCAAACAGGGTGAAATACACAGCAAATGTTGTTGAGAGGTCAGTTTGCACAAGCAGCTTTGGAATTCTATTTACACGGATCATTACCATACACATATCACACGGTCAGCCGAACTGGATGAAAAACTACTAGAGAGCGGGCGTGGCAGAAAAACTTGCATCTGACCTTGTCGCAGGCTGATGATGGACTGCGATCATTGCAGCCAACTGCAGCAGAAGACGCGTTGCCACATGGACTTTCGCAGTAGAAGGCGCGGACTGGCACCTGGAATTTTGCATTAGATACGGAACAAACATATCTATAGCAAACATGCAAAATTTGAACCCTTGGTATTCTGTCATCTTCTGTTCTTCTGTGTCTCTGTGTAAGTTGGCCCTGGAATCATCTAGTCTTCTGTCATCAGGTGCCTTCGCTGCGACAATGAGCGCACGATGCGTGGAAAAAAGAGTTCGCTTTTTTATTGCAGAGGTTTGGACTCGTAGCCCAAGAACGTGAATACATTCGGGTTCGTGGCTTCCATCTTGTTTTTTTGATGACCATATATGTTGGGAGTTATTCGGACTTTTAAATCTCACTATATTGGGATATATTGGGATTTGGGAAGAAAAACAGTTGGGATTGCCATTGGTGATCGGGACCTGGTTGCAGAATCCATTCAGTCTCTGATGTCTTAGCTGCAAAAAACCTGTTGATGTTGATTTGTTACAAGTTGGCAAGGGAAATGGGCTCACGTTTAATTACATGAACACGTTTGATTATATGATATGTATGGTCATCCAGCTTCCATTCACCCAGCGGTACTCAAACCGCCCCCGGTGAGGCGCGCCGTACCTTGGCTCCTCCTCATTACGATGGGGCTGGGGACCTCGGAATGGCACCAGCTGATGAAAACTTCAAATGTTTGGGTACAACATGTGAGAAATGTATATGAAAACAGCCCAAAAATGTGATGAAAACAGCTCAATGTTTAGGAGGTTTAGGAGTGGGGAAGTCCATCGGTAGACCTTAGGTGAGCGACGTGGCGGTAGCCGGCAAGAAGGGATGCTTCTTTTCTGCCAGCCGGGATAGGCGCGTTACCAGACATGGATTCGAATCCCACCGGAACCATCCATTGCTGGTTGGGGAACAGACGGAAGAAATTGTAGTCTCCAAGTCTCCAAGAAATTGTTTGTACTGCCAGGTGATGTGCCAAACGGGCTATCATGGGCCATCCGTTTCACCCCTTTGGGCAGGTCCATTCGACGCTGGGATTGCAAGACCCTGGAGAGCGACTTGCAACTGGCGCATGCTCAAGGCGCGCTCAACGAGGGTGAAGAACGAGCAAATCTGTTACATCAGTATGGGTCAAACTTGAGGTGTAGCCCAAGTTTAAACCCATCAAAATGGATGGTCTTTTTTTTTAGTGGTTTACCTCAAGTTTTGTTGGTTTAAAATGGTTTAAATGGATCCATTAGCCCTGGTTTTGATGGTTTTAACCATCGTTTAACCATATGAGGCGATTGGCTCACGGCCCTGGCCTTGTCCGTCAGTGAGGAGGTGCTCTTCAGTGGTGGCAAGGTGCCATAGCCGGGCCGGGCCGGGCCGGGCCGTTGCGGTGCAAAATGGTGGGAAAACAACCGGAAAACCAAGGAAAAAACCACCGAACATCTGGAAAAACCATGGAAAACATGGAAAAACCATGGAAAATCCACGAAATCTGATGGCTAATCTGGGCTAATCACCGTGTTTTCATATACTATAGTATGTTTTTTCATTCAAATGAATATTCATGGTGAGTATATCTCCAACATTTTAAGACACGCTCGTAACACTGACCATCCTGTGGTGACAAGATTTTTCTGCATCCAGTCGCCACAAGGGCAACAAATATCAGGAATGTTTTCCCCAATCTCAATTTCATTTCACAGTTCAAGAGTTCATTCCAACAATTTCTTGAATCTGCTAGAATCTCTCCTCACTGAAACATTTGATTTCCAAGACAATCGTTCCTATTCGTTAATTATTTCCTTGAATTCCTTATTGAATAGATATTTCCTTGATTATTTCATTAATTCTCGACAATCACACATTCTACTAGTTTTTTTTTTTAAAAGTCATGATTAACTTCATCTTGATAACTGGATAGATATATCCATGATATTTCCGGGTGATATTTCCAAGTGATTTCCCCAGATTCATCTGCCTTCGTTCCATTTCCCCCATGGCTGCAGGACTCCATCATCAAGGTCTGGGATGGAGATCTGTGCCGTGGCGATGAGGAAAATTTGGGGGTTTCCATAGTCATGGGGCAAGGGGTACCCCGCTGGATGGTTTATTTCATTCCATTTATTCCATTTCTACTTTTTTTTGGAATGGAGTAGCGGGCCTCGGAGATTTTGTTGGAAAGGAATCGGTGGTGAAGAAGAGATCTGTTTGAAGGTTCTGTGGAAGATCTGGCTGATGAATCAATGAAGAACATGAAGATGTCATGACAAGGTTTTCATTATCCTCTGGTAAACTAACAAAACTATGGACAATCACCATTTTTCATGGGAAAATCCACTATAAATTGTGATTTTCCATAGTTATGTTAAATTACCAGAGGGTATCCTCACTCTCACCGGTACTGACATGAATCTGCGCGTGATATGGCCATGATGTAAAACGGAGTTTTTTCATCATTGAAAATGCACCTATTCTGCCGCTGCCAAACATAAAAGACCATGAAAACCCATACCTGGCCATACCTTCATATTCACAATGACTTGGGTCACTTTTTTTGGAGTAAATTTGCTCAATTTTCAATGGAGCATCTTTCCCGGTGGTACCGCTGATTTCGCATCGTGGTTACGCGGCACCGAGGCATTGCAAGGATATGTTGCAAGGTCCGGACCCGGAGCGGGGGGTCGTTTCAGCCCATTTCACAACACCTTCGGGCAATCTTCCAGAAAATTCGCATGGCATTCCAAATAAATAAATAAATAAATAAATAAATATATATATATTATACGTATATCTGTTATAATATATATATATATCTGTATCTATTTTCAAAATATCTACATGATCTACATGGCAGAAAATGTCTGATGTCTTACCATCGGCTAACACACGCGATTGGTCTGTTGAGGTCACCGGGGGCCGATCTCCGATTTGGTGCGATCTGACATGTCTTACTGGGACCGGTGGCTACCCCAGGGACACCTTTTGGGGCCAGGTTTTTTTAAAACATGTTTGAACCGTGTTACATATAGTTATATGGTGTTAAATGGTGTTATATATGTGTGTGTTATATGGTGTTATAGTCTATGTTATAGTTATAGTTATAGTTTATGTGTGTTATATGTTGGAGTCTATGTTACAGTTATACATATAGACATATAGAATAGTCACTATAGTTATATAAATTATATAATCACAATCCGTCATAATGCTATTTAAATTAAGATGTATTTGCCCCCTGGTCGAACTAGCATGACATATGCCTAGTTTTGGGTAGTTGCGAAGCCGTTTCATAGCTGATGTTGGCTCGGTCTTGCAGTGCTTTTCAGGACCTTGAAGAGTGCCATTCAGATTGAGAGCCCACCAGCCATCAAAAAACCTGAAGTGGCATTGACCAGAATTTACAACGCAGCCAACGGGAGTTTTTCTGGTGGTAAAGCCATACTGTACCCACAAAAGCATACAAAAGCAAGAACTAAAGATTGTCAACCCCAGATCAATCACCCTCTTTTTTGGCTGTCCAATTGGTGGCGACATTTGAGTTGCATTTCATTCTTTGGAAGGAACCCTTCGGTTTGAATCAAGCAGGGTTCATATGTTCATCCGGTCAACCGGGCCACTTGATCCACTTTCTATCGCCAGTTGACCATCGACAATCATCTCTTCTCTGCTTCACATGACCGCACTGTGTGCATCCTCAGGGTGTGGGATAAGGTTGCACTGAGTGTGATAGATCATGGACGAATTTGAGGAACACATGCCCAGTTGATATGGAACAAAGAAGGCCGAGTGAAATGCCGAAAAAAATTGCGAAGCGTGATGCTGATGAAGGATGATGAAGGGTCCAATGGTGAGTGTTTCAAAGTCTGGTAGTCTGCCAAAATAGACTACACAACTTCTCAAACATCGAAGAAACAATAAGAAACAGATTGGGTTATAACGGTTATGGGTGCACCCTGCTAAAAGGCGCCCCTTTGCAGTTGTTCAGCCGCCTTCAGGTTCGTGTTTGGAAGATAGACCACTTCGACACCTAAACGCCGCCGCGGGGGCGGATTTGCCAAAGGTGCAAAGGTGCAACGTGTGACTCGATCAGTCAACTTAGAGGACCAGATGAGACCTTTTAAAGGGGCCCGGTAGTGATGTGCTTTCCACCAAGGGAAAGCCGAAATGGATCAAAAAAAGGACTCAGTGGATTTGGGGTCCATATTGAGAAACTCATAGATGTGATAGATGTGATAGATGTGATAGGCCCTGCGAATCTGTTATTCATTGGTCCTGGGTGTGGGTAAGTGGCACCACTATGCGCCACTTCCACATGTGAAGTTTCAGGTTCCTTGTTGATAGGAGCCAGAGATGAGGGAACCACTTGATGCTTCTATCGGATAGAGGCTGGCTTGCGCGCAAATGAACCCGGATCTTAGATCCGGCAGAGGTTTCCTCTGGATGCAAGGCCACCACTTCCTCAGGTATCGCACCAAAAAAAGGCCACATTATTTGAAGGGGACATCTTCTTAACACATATTTTATACTAATTACTAAAGGTACCCTCTGGTTAGTTAACATAGCCATGGAAAATGGCCCATTTATAGATGGTTTTCCCATTAAAAAATTGATGAGGGATTTTCCATGGCTATGTTAAATAACCAGAGGGTACATCTGATTTCTGGACATTTATTGCCATGGCCACCATCACCTGAAAGCAGAGGAAACCAGTAGCCGGATGGCGCCATGGTGTTGCTTTTTTGCATCACCGAAGCAATGTAAAAAGATGGCATCGATTTGGGGACCTGGGTCATCATAATATGTCATCATGTTTCAAGATGATTTGAAAGGCAGTCATTCTTGGATAATGCATGGATCAACTTCCATTGTGATTGCTTCAAAGTCACATTTTTTTTTCTGTGCACCTATATAAATCAACAGCCGAACCCACGATGGTACAATGATGTGCAGTCAGAGCTGGAACTTAAACAGATTTGTTTCTCTTTAACCACCTATTTTCTATTGCTTACTGCAATCTCGACTTGCGTCTTTCTTCTATACATCTATTGTGGCATGTTGCTTACTTGGAGAATCATCCAACCTGGCAACTGTCTAGCTAGAGTGATCCCGTTTATAGGTGGGTTATAAGCTCTACGAATCACTTGTCAAGTTGGATTTTAGTGGCATTTGTTCCAGTCAAGTGTCCGAAACATATATGTTCGACCACCAAATGGGGACGGCGCGACATTTGGATATATTTCCAACATAGATTTTCCCAACAAAGTAACAAAGGAAATGCATACCCAATGGAATCCTGAGTCCAAATTCAATCAAGCTCCTGTTGGATTTTGGTCGGAAACCAGCAAAACACTTAAAAGCACTTGTTTTGACAAAAAGTGTTCGTTTTTGAGGACTACCATTTCTTTGTTGAAACAGCTAAAAGTATCTAAAAGTAGTACGGTCACCTATTTGTAGTGACACATATTTTGTTCTTTTGTGGATTTAAGTGCAGGGTTCAGGGCCATTTGCATAGTATATGCGAACAAACATCTACTTCTGAATGCGTGAACTTGTACTCGCTGGTATAACGGCAAACCTGCACATGTCCAAAAAGTTGCCATCGTCGCTCATGTTCGCAAATATTTTGCTCAACGACAGCCTTCAGCATTAAAACCCTCAGAACATCAAAGTAAACACATTAATAAATCTAAGGATTCCGAAAATCTAAGCATCATCGCTTAAATGACTTTGCGTCCGGCAATCGTCTGCAAAGAGTTTGCAATGGCAAGCGCTTTGGGGTCCATGGCATTTGGCCGTTGGATGTGGCTGTTGGGAGCCTTTCCCCTGGCAGCAGCAGAAGATGTGTTGAACGTTCTTTTCATGGCCACTTGGATGGTGTGGGATAGCAGGGCGGTGCTGGGGCTGTGGTTTGAATGTTGTGCTTGAAAACCAGGTGAGGGTGATGATAAAGATCAAATTGGAACATATTTTAACCAACCAATCATCAGCTCACTAGTCTGGGGCATGGAGCAACCCAAGAGTTCATTTTGAGCCACAAAACAGTTTATTGGCGGAAGCATCGAGGGCCAAATTCCAACGTTTGCTGCTAAAAGATGCCTATCGTTGGTGAGTCGAGTGACATGAGTCATATCCCCATCCTCATCGGTCCATTTTTTGGCGGTTAAAATGCAAGTTGTTGGTGATTATAATCACTATGCCCGTCAGTGAAACACTGCCTGACATGTGTTCTTTTCCAATCTGGGCATGATTGACCCCAAGTGACATCAAGGCCGACATAGGTCACAGCCGAAATCATGCCGATGACCTGACAACGCCATTCCCCATGGGAAAATGTGCCTATGAGGGCGCATTCAGCCTTTATGAAGGCGGGTTACGAGGGTGGCACTGGAAAAATCTGGGAAACCCTGCCGCAACCTCCCCATTTTGATGGGTTTATGGCAGCTGCTATAGCTTATTGTTGAGCTTTTACCACGATTAACACCTAAGTTCCGCCTCTTTTTTGGAGGAATGCTTGCGGCAAGTTAAGTCTATGGGGCACATGGTCAAGATTGTAGGAATTTGGTGCAGGGATGCGCAGGGTGATTATTGGGATGTGTAAGCCTCGGGTCAATTTTGGTCTCCAAACCATCGCCTGGTCTACGCCAAATCCATTTGTGCAGCCAAAGCAAATTGGGTTGTCTGAAAACTTTGGGAAAACCCTGAATTCCGATATTTTATTGATTTTTATTGTAATTGTCCCCATTGTTTTCTGCTGAAAACCAAAAGAGTTCTTCTTTGCGAGGCTTAGAAGATTTCATCGTGAATCAAGGAGCCAAACCCACTGCAGCTCTGATCGTGACTCGGAGATAGTTTGTTTCGTTGCAAGGAGATGTCAATTACATCATTTACATCACATGTGTTCGATTGAAGACGATGGTCACCACATCCAAACACCATGCTCCAATGATCTCCAATGTGCACTTCAATTTCTGCGACATCGCCAGTGAGGTGGGAGACATCGCATATGGCGGTGGCAGCCAACTGGTGAACAACGCCACACGTCATGCTTTTCAGAAATATCTCCATGGCCAAGTCCCTGTGGATCGCGTCTATCCGGTGATGGGCAACCATGTTGGAGCACTCAGAGGGGGCTGGCTGTGAGGCTTCCAACAGATCCAAGAGGTTGTTATGAGGAAAATCATGGATTTTTAATGGAAAATCATGGATTTTTATGGAAAATCATGGATTTTTAATGGAAAATCATGGATTTTTATGGAACATCATGGATTTTTAATGGAAAATCATGGATTTTTAATGGAAAATCATGGATTTTTAATGGAAAATCATGGATTTTTATGGAAAATCATGGATTTTTATGGAAAATCATGGATTTTTAATGGAAAATCACAGAAAACTCAAGGTCTTCCGATGAATTCTGCTCACATATCAATCTAGATATGCTTGATCAACAATGAAGTTTGTTTGTAAAGGTTCATTGAAAAACACACTCAAATTCTGGTGTACTTTGTGTTGGGTTGACAACATCCAGCAATCAACCAGTGATGCAGATTTTCTTCAGCTTCCTCAGTTGGTATCTCCCCATAGACCTGTGGGACCTATGGCTGCGGGGCGTCCAAGGACATTCACTTCCTTGGGTGCAGCAAGGGTGAAGTGTGGCTTGGATCACTTTATGTATTGCACACTTCTGCCAGTTACCTCATTTCTTTTTTAAGGTCGAAGGTTGGTGTAGTTCGACACGCAGGAAGCAGAAAAAACTGAAAAAACGATGTTTCACTGGGTGAAGTCAACGGAGGTCTCTATGTCTCTATGTTTCCACTTTCCCGCATCTGTTGATTGAAACCGCCATTTTGGTCCGATCTTGGCTCAAGCAATCTTTTGGTCCGATCTGTTTATTGAAACCGCCCCGAAGCCTTGTTTCACAACACCCGTCGCTGCCATGGTTCCAAAGGCAAATTTGATCTTTGTTTCAATGGTGGCCAGTGTGATTCCTCAAGCTTTAGTGGTGGCCCATGACAATCCCAACGTTTCAATGCCTCGTGGCTGGAACCATAGCAGCCGAGCCACCCCCGAAGAATTGGGCGTGTGGGACAAGTTCTGCCAGATGAACAGCGATTTGGCCAGCATGGAAAAACCAGTGGAAGTTTCTAAACAAGAGGCTCCAGGGTTTCAGTACACGTTTACCTTCAGCAACCGTCCCCCGGTGAATGTCTACGAAGTGCCATGGCTACGGGATTTGGTAGTTCAGAAGTTGATATACAATCCCAACGTTTCAATGCCTCGTGGCTGGGACCATGGCGGCCGAGCCACCCCCGCGGGGTTGGGCGTGTGGGACAAGTTCTGCCAGATGAACAGCGATTTGGCCAGCATGGAAAAACCAGTGGAAGTTTCTAAACAAGAGGCTCCAGGGTTTCAGTACACGTTTACCTTCAGCAACCGTCCCCCGGTGAATGTCTACGAAGTGCCATGGCTACGGGATTTGGTAGTTCAGAAGTTGATATA
>CAMXCT020002718.1:77593-89037 GCA_947184155.2 Cladocopium goreaui | reverse complement strand
AGTAGTAGTAGTAGTAGTGTTAGTCGTAGTAGTAGTAGTAGTAGTAGTAGTAGGTAGTAGGTAGTAGGTAGTAGGTAGTAGGTAGTAGGTAGTAGGTAGTAGGTAGTAGGTAGTAGGTAGTTGGTAGTAGGTAGTAGGTAGTAGGTAGTAGGTAGTAGGTAGTAGGTAGTAGGTAGTAGGTAGTAGGTAGTAGGTAGTAGGTAGTAGGTAGTAGTAATAGTCAGTAAAGTAGTATAAAGAAGTAGTAAGTATAGTTAAGTAGTAGTAAGTAGTAGTAAGTAGTAGTAAGTAGTAGTAAGTAGTAGTAAGTAGTAGTAAATAGTAGTAAGTAGTAGTAAGTAGTAGTAAGTAGTAGTAAGTAGTAGTAAGTAGTAGTAAGTAGTAGTAAGTAGTAGTAAGTAGTAGTAGGTAGTAGTAGGTAGTAGTAAGTAGTAGTAAGTAGTAGTAAGTAGTAGTAAGTAGTAGTAAGTAGTAGTAAGTAGTAGAAAGTAGTAGTAAGTAGTAGTAAGTAGTAGTAGGTAGTAGTAGGTAGTAGTTAGTAGTAGGTAGTAGTAAGTAGTAGTAAGTAGTAGTAAGTAGTAGTAAGTAGTATACCGCCGGACTGAAAGTTAGAATGACACACCTGCCACCAAAAAAAATCCGTTGAAAGTTAGAATGACACAACAAAATTGTCTTAAAAATTCTACTAGAATTCTACCTTTCAGTCCGTATTATGCTGGTAAATGTGGATAAAAATGCTCAAAAATTGTTCGGTCAAATTTGCCTACCTGTTGTGCCGGGGCCACCAAGCCTTTATTTTTTGTAGGGTTAGAATGCCTCCGCAGCATTTGCCCCCAAAACAGCTGAATTCTATATAGAATTTAAATATAATATATATATATAATTATATATATATATATATTATATTTATATTTTATATTTATACTTATATTTATATCCTACATCAACCAAATCCCTGAAAAAAACGGGTCGAGGTATCAAAACCTGGTTTTGAGCTAGTTTCTGCGAAAAAAACAGGTTTTAGCCAACAAAACCAGGTTTTTGATGAAGCAACTTCGCCACAACCCGTAGAAAAACCGTCGAAAACCTGTAAAAATTCATCAAAACCAATAAAAAACCGTAAAATACCGTAGTCTAAAACCGACCAAAAGCTTGGTTTGCCGGGGCCACCAAACCTTGTTTTTTGTAGGGTTAGAATGCCTCCGCAGCATATGGCCCCAAAACTTCTGAATTCTATCTAGGTTTTGTATAGATAAATGAAATCTTGGTCCCCAATGACGGTTGAGATAAATACTTACCAAAGTTTGATATCATCATCATATATCCTACATCAACCAAATCCCTGAAAAAAGCGGGTCGAGGTATCAACACCTGGTTTTGAGCTAGTTTCTGCGAAAAAAACAGGTTTTAGCCAACAAAACCAGGTTTTTGATGAAGCAGCTTCGCCACAACCCGTAGAAAGACCATCGAAAACCTGTAAAAATTCATCAAAACCCATAAAAACCCGTAAAATACCGTAGTCGAAAACCGTCCAAAAGCTTGGTTTGCCGCGGCTCGAGGTATCAACACCTGGTTTTGAGCTAGTTTCTGCGAAAAAAACAGGTTTTAGCCAACAAAACCAGGTTTTTGATGAAGCAGCTTCGCCACAACCCGTAGAAAGACCATCCAAAACCTGTAAAAATTCATCAAAACCAATAAAAAACCGTAAAATACCGTAGTCGAAAACCGTCCAAAAGCTTGGTTTGCCGGGGCCACCAAAGCTTGTTTTTTGTAGGGTTAGAATGCCTCCGCAGCATATGCCCCCAAAACTTCTGAATTCTATCTAGGTTTTGTATAGATAAATGAAATCTTGGTCCCCAATGACGGTTGAGATAAGTACTTACCAAAGTTTGATATCATCGTCATATATCCTACATCAACCAAATCCCTGAAAAAAGCGGGTCGAGGTATCAACACCTGGCTTTGAGCTAGTTTCTGCGAAGAAAAACAGGTTTTAGCCAACAAAACCAGGTTTTTGATGAAGCAGCTTCGCCACAACCCGTAGAAAAACCGTCGAAAACCTGTAAAAATTCATCAAAACCAATAAAAAACCGTAAAATACCGTAGTCTAAAACCGACCAAAAGCTTGGTTTGCCGGGGCCACCAAACCTTGTTTTTTGTAGGTTAGAATGCCTCCGCAGCATATGCCCCTAAAACTTATGAATTCTATACGTATAGGTTTTAAATAGATAATTAATGAAATCTAGATGTGAGCAAACGACGTGTTCTTGGATCGGGGGATGACGATATTGTATTTTCTTTCTGCATATGCCATTTTTTATTGATCTTTTTTTTGCTGATCATGAACATGTTTTTTTTGAAAATACCTGCAAATTCTGCATATTTATATTTACAATACGATGTTGCATCTTTTCTGCATATTATGATATGTTTTATTGGTCATGGGTAGATTTTTTTGCAATTTACATGCATATTCTGCATATTTGCAGTACATGGAAGACACGGGACGGTCGAAAATGCGTCAAAAAAATTGGAGTTTTAGGGGTTTCAGGACTAAATACCTAGGGTTAGAATGCCCGTCGGGGATTTTCCCACGGTATTCCCTACGACAATGTAAATGTGATTAAACGGAATGGTAACCTCCAAAAACGGCATTATACACAGACGTTATTGCATTTGTCCAATATTCTGTAATGTTTTATTGATCATGTCTTTTTTGCTGATCATGATCATGTTTTTGGCAAATACCTGTATATTCTTCATATCTAAATTAACAATACCATGTTGCATTTTTTCTGCACATCATGACATTGTTTATTGTTCATGGAAAGATTTGGTTGCAATGTGCATGCAAATTCTGCATATTTGCAGTACATGGAAGACACGGGACGGTCGAAAATGCGCCAATAATTTTGGAGTTTTAGGGGTTTCAGGACTAAATAAATAGGGTTAGAATGCACGTCGGGGATTTTCCCACGGTATTGCCGACGAAATGAAATGTTGATTAAACAGGATGGTAACCTCCGAAAACGGCATTATACACATGTATACATGCGCTGTATATATTACATATATGTATACATGTACATACATATTAGATGTGAGTAAACGAGGTGTTCTTGGATCGGCGGATGACGATATTGCATTGTTTCTGTGCATATTCTGTGATTTTTAGTGATCTATACTTTTTTGCTGATCATGAGAATGTTTTGTGGCGAATACCTGCATATTCTACATATTTAAAATGCGATATATTGCATTTTTCTGCATATTATGACATTGTTTATTGTTCATGGACAGATTTGGCTACAATTTACATGCAAATTCTGCATATTTGCAATACATGGAAGACACGGGACGGTCGAAAATGTATCAAAAAAATTGGAGTTTTAGGGGTTTCAGGACTAAATAAATAGGGTTAGAATGCAGAATGCCCGTCGGGGATTTTCCCACGGTATTCCCCACGATAATGTAAATGTTGATTAAACAGGATGGTAACCTCCAAAAACGGCATTATACACAGACAATGTTGCATTTTTGTAATATTCTGTCATTTTTCGTTGATCATGTTTCTTTTTTGCTGACCATGAGCAAGTTTTTTGGGGCAAATACCTGTATATTCTGCACATTTAAATTTACAATTTACAATACAATGTTGCATTTTTCTGCATATTATGACATGTTTTATGGCTCATGGGTATTTTTTTTGCAATTTACATGCATATTCTGCATATTTGCAGTACATGGAAGACACGGGACGGTCGAAAATTTCGTCAAGAATTTTGGAGTTTTAGGGGTTTCAGGACTAAATACCTAGGGTTAGAATGCCCGTCGGGGATTTTCCCACGGTATTCTCCACCATCCTGAAATGGTGATTAAACAGGATGGTAACCTCCGAAAACGGCATTATACACACACACATATATATATATATATATATGCGCTGTAAAAATTACATAATATGTATACATGTACATACATATTGGATGATATTAGATGTGAGTAAACGAGGCGTTCTTGGATCGGCGGATGACGATATTGCATTTTTTCTGCATAGTCGGTCATTTTTGATTGATCATGAACAAGTTTTTTTGGGCAAATACCTGTTTATTCTGCATATTGTAAATAACAATACGATGTTGCATTTTTTCTGCATACTATCACATGTTTTATTGGTCATGGGTAGATTCTTTTGAAATTTACATGCATATTCTGCATATTTGCAGTACATGGAAGACACGGGACGGTCGAAAATGCGTCAAGAATTTTGGAGTTTTAGGGGTTTCAGGACTAAATAAATAGGGTTAGAATGCAGAATGCCCGTCGGGGATTTTCCCACGGTATTCCCCACGATAATGTAAATGTTGATTAAACAGGATGGTAACCTCCAAAAACGGTATTGTACACAGACGATGTTGCATTTTTCTAATATTCCGTCATTTTTTATTGATCATGTTTTTTTGCTGATCATGAGCAAGTTTTTTGGGGCAAATACCTGTATATTCTGCACATTTAAATTTACAATTTACAATACGATGTTGCATGTTTTCTGCAAATGTTTACATTGCTTATTGTTCATGGAAAGATTTGTTTGCAATTTACATGCATATTCTGCATATTTGCAGTACAGGAAGACACGGGACGGTCGAAAAATGCGTCAAACATTTTGGAGTTTTAGGGGTTTCAGGACTAAATAAATAGGGTTAGAATGCCCGTCGGGGATTTTGCCACGGTATTCCCCACGATAATGAAATGTTGATTAAACAGGATGGTAACGGCATTATACACACATATATATATGCGCTGTATATATTACATAAATGTACATGTACATACATGTTAGACGTGAGTAAACGAGGTGTTCTTGGATCGGCGGATGACGATATTGCATTTTTTCTGCATACTCTATCATTTTTTATTGATTGTTTTTTGCTGATCATGAACATGTTTTTTTGCAAATACCTGCAAAAACTGCAAATTTAAATTTACAATTTACAATACGATGTTGCATGTTTTCTGCATATCATGACATTGTTTATTGTTCATGAAAAGATTTGTTTGCAATTTACGTGCGTATTCTGCATATTTGCAGTACATGGAAGACACGGGACGGTCGAAAATGCGTCAAGAATTTTGGAGTTTTAGGGGTTTCAGGACTAAATAAATAGGGTTAGAATGCGCGTCGGGGATTTTCCCACGGTATTCCCCACGATGATGAAATGTTCATTAAACAGGATGGTAACCTCCAAAAACGGCATTATACACAGACGATGTTGCATTTTTGTAATATTCCGTCATTTTTTATTGATCATGTTCTTTTCTGATCATGAGCAAGTTTTTTGGCAAATACCTGTATATTCTGCACATTTAAATTTACAATTTACAATACGATGTTGCATGTTTTCTGCAAACGTTTACATTGTTTATTGTTCATGGAAAGATTTGTTTGCAATTTACATGCATATTCTGCATATTTGCAGTACCATATGCATGGAAGACACGGAACGGTCGAAAAATGCGTCAAACATTTTGGAGTTTTAGGGGTTTCAGGACTAAATAAATAGGGTTAGAGTGCCCGTCGCGGATTTTCCCACGGTATTCCCCACGATAATGAAATGTTGATTAAACAGGATGGTAACCTCCGAAAACGGCATTACACACAAACGATATGGCATTTTTCAATACTCTGTCATTTTTTGATTGATCATGTACTTTTTTTTACTGATCATGAGCAATATTTTTTGGGCAAATACCTGCATATTCTACATATTGAAATTTACAGTTTACAATACGATGTTGCGTTTTCTGCAAATGTTTACATTGTTTATTGTTCATGGAAAGATGTGTTTGCAAATTACATGCATATTCTGCATATCTGCAGTACAAGGAAGACACGGGACGGTCGAAAATGCGTCAAGAATTTTGGAGTTTTAGGGGTTTCAGGACTAAATCAATAGGGTTAGAATGCCCGTCGCGGATTTTCCCACGGTATTCCCCACGATAATGAAATGTTGATTAAGCAGGATGGTAACCTCCAAAAACGGCATCATACACAGATATATATGCGCTGTATATATTACATATATGTACATGTACATACATATATTAGATGTGAGTAAACGAGGTGTCTTGGATCGGCGGATGATGATATTGCATTTTCTCTGCATAATCTGTCAATTTTAGTGGTTATTTTTTTGTGCTGATCAGGAGCATGTTTTCTTAGCGAATACCTGCATATTCTACATATTGACTATACATGATTATACGATATTGCATGTTTTCTGCATATTATGACATTGTTTATTGTCCATGGACAGGTTTGGTCGCAATTTACATGCAAATTCTGCATATTTACAGTACATGGAAGGCACGGGACGGTCGAAAATGCGTCAAGAATTTTGGAGTTTTAGGGGTTTCAGGGCTCAATAAATAGGGATAGAATGCCGTCCCAGATTTTTTTAAGGGGTTTCAGGACTAAATAAATATGGTTAGAATGCCCGTCGAGATTTTCCCACGATATTCCCCACGACAATGAAATTTTGATTAAACAGGATGGTAATCTCTGAAAACAGCATTATACAATCCTCCTGGGAATTTAGCTTAAAAAGTTCAGGACATGATGTCTTTAAAAAACTGTATTTTTTGAGGGACATACCTGGCCGGCAAAAAAAAACAGTTCTATTTTTTTAAGGAAATCCTGTTGTTTGACGGTCTCCTATTCTTTAAGAGGCCTTCCTTGGATCCTCCTGGGAATTTAGCCTAAAGAGTTCAGGACATGATGTCTTTAAAAAACTGTATTTTTTAAGGGACATACCTGGCCGGCCAAAAAAAAACAGTTCTATTTTTTAAGGAAATCCTTTTGTTTGACGGTCTCCTATTCTTTAAGAGGCCTTCCTTGGATCCTCCTGGGAATTTAGCCTAAAGAGTTCAGGACATGATGTCTTTAAAAAACTGTATTTTTTAAGGGACATACCTGGCCGGCAAAAAAAAACAGTTCTATTTTTTAAGGAAATCCTGTTGTTTGACGGTCTCCTATTCTTTAAGAGGCCTTCCTTGGATCCTCCTGGGAATTTAGCCTAAAGAGTTCAGGACATGATGTCTTAAAAAAACTGTAATTTTTAAGGGACATACCTGGCCGGCAAAAAAAAAAAAAGTTCTATTTTTTAAGGAAATCCTGTTGTTTGACGGTCTCCTATTCTTTAAGAGGCCTTCCTTGGATCCTCCTGGGAATTTAGCCTAAAGAGTTCAGGACATGATGTCTTTAAAAAACTGTATTTTTTAAGGGACATACCTGGCCGGCCAAAAAAAACAGTTCTATTTTTTAAGGAAATCCTGTTGTTTGACGGTCTCCTATTCTTTAAGAGGCCTTCCTTGGATCCTCCTGGGAATTTAGCCTAAAGAGTTCAGGACATGATGTCTTTAAAAAACTGTAATTTTTAAGGGACATACCTGGCCGGCAAAAAAAAACAGTTCTATCTTTTAAGGAAATCCTGTTGTTTGACGGTCTCCTATTCTTTAAGAGGCATTCCTTGGAAGATTCTAGGAACTTGTTTTTTGGATTTTTTTGGTATGTTTGGGATTGTGTGTCAAATGCCTGCCGCTTCTGGAGATGCTCACAAACGTCAGAGTGAATGATAGTGAATGCATGTAAATGGCGGAAAGCCCTGCCCGAGGACTTCGACCCCAAAACGGGGAGGTACCACGAGGAAGACACAACGGGGAGACCCCCAAGGGGAGACCCAAAGGGGGGAAAACACAACGGGAAAATGATGCAAAATGAGAAATGTCACTTTTATAGATTTTAAAAAAAGGTTTCGGCCCGAATGCCTTCCAGCTGGTAAACCTGAGACAGCTAAAGATCGGGACATCGTTGCACCAGCCATGGTTTCATTCGTTGTCGGTACCGCTTGCCCTGGTGAGGGGGATTTGGTCAATGAATTGGTACAGGCGACTGAGGTTGCCCAGGTTGCACTTGTTCCATTTGCCTGCTTTCAGGGGATTCTGATGTATGCGTCACCATCCTCGACACAATGCATCTGGTGTTGAAGTTCCTGGTGAGGCCTCCGCACGGGCTACAAGCATTGGTCGACCCTTCATGATCCAGTCTGCCCACCACTTACTCGGTCACCTGGGTTGGCCCTTGACACAGTTAGGAGGAGAGAGATGGAGAGAGGGCGTGCTCAGCTTTCATCTTACTTTCTTGTATTGCTGTACTTGCTTGCATGCCTGGACGAAGAGAGCTTGGAACTTTGTTTGTGCTTGGGCGGCACGCCAGCCAGCGCGGCGCAGCAACGGCCATCGGGCCCTGCGAGGCTATGAGCACGCCGAGAGACGATGCCGCAAAACTCTTGTGGCAGCTTGTGGGTTGCTCATGGCCCGCAACTCTTAGGAAGACGAAACCACTACATGGCCACCTCTTTGACACGGTCGTTCAACATGGTCGTTCACCATCTTCGGAGCCTTGAAACCTGAGCCTCTCGGGCCGCACAACACGTGCTTTTCCCTAGTGTTTATTTAGATCCTGCACGGCACAGCCCGCGCAGCACGGCATCACCGCTAGCACCTGTCTGGCAGAAATTATGTTCAAGCCTTTTACCGGCGTCCTGAGCCACAAGCTCTACCCGCTAAAGGCCATGGCTACACGTTAACGTTCTGCAACGGTCCGTGGAAGATTCATGGAAGGTGGCTGTGGGCAAACTCTTGCAGCCACCCTTGACGTGTGTACAAAGCTGACTGTTGACACTGACCTTGGCCACTGCTGCACTGCTCGCACCGTGCACAGTTGCTCACAATCCGTCCGAGCTATAAATTTAAAAAAATGATTTCTATCAATAAATTATGTCCACAATGAGGTTTAAAACATTCAGTGGGTCATTCTCAAGGTATTGGAATGAAATTTTGAAGTTTTTTTTTCTCGATTTTTTTTGTCAAAATATGTTGAAAAATGAGATTTCTATCCATAAATTCAATCCACAATGAGGTTTAAAACATTCAGTGGGTCATTCTCAAGGTATTGGAATGAAATTTTGAAAGTTTTCTTTTCGATTTTTTTTGTCAAAATATGTTGAAAAATGAAATTTCTATCCAAAATCTTAAAAATATTCAGAACATTTCATGCTTGACTTCAACTTGGGTATCCAATTCTTTAAAGGGGCACCCATTGGTGTGCAACTTGGGTCTCCAATTTTTTAAAGGGACATACCTGGCTACTGTGTTGCAATCTTGGTTCATTGGGGTTAGATTCTTTAAGGCTGAAATTTGCCCTGGTTCGCATTCTTTAAGAGGCTACCAGTGGTCCCTTAAAGATTCAGGGGTCAGGGTCGGAGGCCGAATTGCAAGGGGGATATTATACACACACACATATATATATATATATGCGCTGTATATACTACATATATGTACATTTACAATCATGCACATACATATCAGATGTGAGTAAACGAGGCGTTCTTGGATCGGCGGATGACGATATTGCCTGTTTTCTGCATATTCTGTCAATTTTAGTGGTCATATCCTTTTTTTGCTGATCATGAGCATGTTTTTTTGGCGAATACCTGCATATTCTACACATTTATAATACGATATTGCATTTGTTCTGCATATTATGACAAATTGTTTATTGTTCATGGAAAGATTTGTTTGCAATTTACATGCATATTCTGCATATTTGCAGTACCATATGCATGGAAGACACGGAACGGTCGAAAAATGCGTCAAACATTTTGGAGTTTTAGGGGTTTCAGGACTAAATAAATAGGGTTAGAATGCCCGTCGCGGATTTTCCCACGGTATTCTCCACGATAAGGAAATGTTGATTAAACAGTATGGTAACCTCCGAAAACGGCCTTGTACACACATATATGCGCTGTATGTATGTACAATTACAACCATGTACATACATATCAGATGTGAGTAAACGAGGTGTTCTTGGATCGGCGGATGACGATATTGCATTTTTTTCTGCATATTGTGACATCTTTTATTCATCATGGATAGATCCATTATTTTTCATTGGTTTTTCGTTATTTTGACGATGTGTTTCATTATTTTTCATTGTTTTTTTCTAATTATATGGTACAACCGAAAGTTATATTGCCACCCTGGTGGAAAGACATGGATTTCAAGAAAAAGCCCGGGAGGCATTCTAACCTTATTTATTTAGTCCTGAAACCCCTTAAAAAAATCCGGGACGGCATTCGGTGATCTTTCAGTATTTTGAAGATGTTGTTCATTATTGTTCAGTGTTTTTTGTTTTGAAGATTGTTTTCATTGATTCTAATTATTTTGAAGATGTTAGCTCATTATTTTTCAATGATTCTTCCATTATTTTCAAGATGTTTTTAATTATTTTTCATTTATTGTTCAATGCGTTTACATGTGTTTCATCATTTTTCATTGATTTTTCAATGTTTTTAAGATGTTTTTCATTTTTTTTCATTGTATTGTTGGGTAGGTTTCATGCATATTCTGCATATTTGTAGTACATGGAAGACACAGGACGGTCGAATATTCGATATTTTGGAGTTTTGGGGTCTTCAGGACTACATAAATAGGGTTAGAATGTCGTCCCGGATTTGTTTAGGGGTTTCAGGACTAAATAAATAGGGTTAGAATGCCCCCCAAATTTCTCACGCGGCACGCGGAAATGGATATCTAAATCCACTTGCCGCCACCAAACGCGCATTCTAACTTTCAGTCCGTCGGTATAGTAAGTAGTAGTAAGCAGTAGTAAGCAGTAGTAAGTAGTAGTAGTAGTAAGTAGTAGTAAGTAGTAGTAGTAAGTAGTAGTATAGTAGTAGTAGTAGTAGTAGTAGTAGTAGTAGTAGTAAGTAGTAGTAGTAGTAGTAGTAGTAGTAGAAAGTAGTAGTAGTAGTAGTAGTAGTAGTAGTAGTAGTAGTAGTAGTAGTAGTAATAGTAGTAGTAGTGGTAGTAGTAGTAGTAGTAGTCCTAGTAGTAGTAGTGAATGTAGTAGTAGTAGTAGTAAGTAGTGTCAGAAGTAGTAGTAGTCCTAGTAGTAGTAGTGAAAGTAGTAGTAGTAGTAGTAAGTAGTGTCAGAAGTAGTAGTAGTAGTAGTAGTGGTGGTAGTAGTAGTAGTAGTAGTGGTAGTAGTAGTAGTAGCAGCAGTAGTAGTAGTAGTTAGTAGTTAGTAGTTAGTAGCTAGTAGTAGTTAGTAGTAGTAGTTAGTAGTTAGTAGTTAGTAGTAGTAGTTAGTAGTTAGTAGTTAGTAGTTAGTAGTTAGTAGTTAGTCGTTAGTCGTTAGTCGTTAGTCGTTAGTAGTTAGTAGTTAGTAGTTAGTAGTTAGTAGTTAGTAGTAAGTAGTAAGTAGTAAGTAGTAAGTAGTGAGTAGTAAGTAGTGAGTAGTAAGTAGTGAGTAGTAAGTAGTAAGTAGTAAGTAGTAAGTAGTAAGTAGGTTAGTGGTTAGTGGTTAGTGGTTAGTGGTTAGT
>CAMXCT020002718.1:24057-77493 GCA_947184155.2 Cladocopium goreaui | reverse complement strand
TAGTAGTAGTAGTAGCAGTAGTAGTAGCAGTAGCAGTAGCAGTAGCAGTAGCAGTAGTAGTAGCAGCAGTAGTAGTAGTAGTAGTAGTTAGTAGTAGTAGTAGTAGTAGGTAGTAGGTAGTAGGCAGTAGGCAGTAGGCAGTAGGCAGTAGGCAGTAGGCAGTAGGCAGTAGGTAGTAGGTAGTAGGTAGTAGGTAGTAGGTAGTAGGTAGTGGTAGTAGTAGTGGTAGTGGTAGTCGTAGTAGTGGTGGTAGTAGTAGTAGTAGCAGTAGTAGTAGTAGTAGGTAGTAGTAGTAGGTAGTAGGTAGTAGGCAGTAGGCAGTAGGCAGTAGGCAGTAGGCAGTAGGCAGTAGGTAGTAGGTAGTAGGTAGTAGGTAGTAGGTAGTAGGTAGTGGTAGTAGTAGTGGTAGTAGTAGTGGTAGTCGTAGTAGTGGTAGTAGTAGTAGTACCAGCTGTTCTTGCTGCTGTTCTTGCTGCTTTTCTTGTTGTTGTTGTTGCTGTTGTGGGTGTTGTGCTTGTTGTGGTTGTTGTGGTTGTTGTGGTTGCTGTGGCTGTGGCTGTTCTTGTCCTGCTGGCGGCAGCGTCCGGTCTTTTTTGTTCGGGGTCCTTTTTGTCTGTCTTAGGTGTGCTGGGGTGGGTCTGGGTGGTCTGGGGTGGTCTGGGTGGTCTGGGTGGTCTGGGTGGTCTGGGTGGTCTGGGTGGTCTGGGTGGTCTGGGTGGTCTGGGTGGTCTGGGTGGTCTGGGTGGTTTGGGTGGTTTGGGTGGTGGTGGTGGTGCTGCTGCTGCTTCTGTTGCTGTTGCTGTCGCTGTCGCTGCTGCTGCTGCTGCTGGTGGCGGTGGTGGTGGTAGTGTTGTTCCTCCACACTATTTTCCATGGCAAGATCATCACATAATAGCACATATTTGCATACATATTTCTTTTTTGCGGCCCTTTCATGAGTTTCCCTTGCAAAACAATGGCAAAGATGACAAGAAATAAATGTCCGCCAATGCTCCCAAAGGCCTAACTTTTGGCAGGAAGAAAAGCACCGAGAAAGGCCATGTATGGGCCAAGTTGCTTGTGATATGAAGCGCCGCCACTTCACTAGGCTATAGAGCCTGCTCCCTACTGCCAAAAGAAAGCTGGCAATGCCGGAGATCAACGAAATGAAGCGCTCCGGCTCGACAACGAGACCAAAAACAAGCCAGAAAAAGAAAAAAGTAGCAAAGCAGCAAAACCCATAGAGCGCCCACAAGATACCAATCCTAAGAGTTTGTGTCCCACGCGGAAGAAGAAACGCTAATATTGGAGGGATTATGTGGACGGGGTTTCCCACCTGCAAAATTAAAAGCGTAAGCCTAAAGAAACAAACCCCTCACAAAGGCGAGGTCAGCAGAAGAAACAAATGAAAGATGGGCATCACTGTATTCATCAAACTCAGGGTCCACGGAATAATCTTCATGCCCCCAGACCAAACAGCTGCAACATATTGCATCCTGCTGCAGGAAGAAACTTCGGAGGCAGGAGTCTCCAGCACATGGAGGACTCGCGCGCAATTTCGTGATAATGACAGCGGCAGGGTTTCAGCCACATAGGCGTGGAGCAAAGAAACCGCAAAGACGAAGAAAGCGACCAAAGTGAACAGAGCAGCTTGTGGATAAGTTTCTAGCAAAACTGCGGTAAACTCAGCTCCGCGGCTGCCGAAATGGTCCACAGTCAAGCTGGTCATTGGAGAAACTCCGTGGTACGGCACTCTGTTCAATGAGTGAAGCACCGACCAAGCCAGTGGCAGAAAGGACATGATGGCCAGAAAAATGAGCTGCACCAAAACTGTGCACATATCAGCCAGCCACCACCTAACGGTTGAATTCATGGAAATTGTTTTCTCCCAAATATTTCGCAGCGGCCCCTAAACGCACACCATGACATCACCTATAAACCCCCGAGCCTAGGCCGGAGCACAGGCAATACTGGGTACTTGTAGGAATCAGGATGCGGGGCAAATCCACGCCATGCCGCCAATTCCAAGGCTTCCAAATTCAAGATACTTGGCCTTGTATCATCTGCCGAAAGCAAGATCGCCCCAGCGATGCCACCTTATCTGTTGCCATAGGAGACAATATAACGCAGCTGACAAACATTGGTCCAAAACAAGCAGGGATGCTCTGTTCTCTGGCCTCCATCCAATTCTTAGCTGTTGGCAGATCATGATCAGGTCGAGGGGAGGAAGATGATGATGTTGAAAATGATGATGTTAAGGAGGAGGAAGATGATGATGTTGAGGAGGAGGACCGACCCCAAGACCTTTGCGCGAGCCTGCGCAATCGAAATGCACGTGGACATGTCACAAGAGCCTCATTGCGCGATAATTTGCAAGTAAAATGCCGCAGACCAAGACCGCGACGCAGACTTTGCGCGAGCCACCCGCGCTTTGCGCGAGCCACCCGCGCTTTGCGCGAGCCAGTTGAAACGCACTACATTTCGCAAAAGCCACTTTGTGCGGAATTTTAAAGGCAAAATGCTCGAGCCCAGGCCCGTGGCGCAGACCTTGTTGGAGCCTGCGCAGTCGAAATGCAGTTGGATGTTTCTGAAGAGCCTTTTTTTTGGCAGAAATTTATAGGAAAAAATCCCGGGCCCTGATGGAGCACCCTGATCAAGCACCGGCCTTTACACCGTAAGAACCCCTCAGTGTGGACATGCTGTTTGGGGGAAAATGGCGGGGCCGCTCTTGGCGCCGGAACCTTGTCTAAGGTTGGCTTAGCAGTTGTCGTTGTTTGATTTCTCCGTGGTTGGTTGCGGGTGTTTGTTCATGGTTGGTTCACTCTGTCTCTTGCGGGTTGGCTTAAGATTTATTCAAGCTTGGTTTAGATCTAATTCGGGTTGGTTTAGGGTGTTTATGTGTGGCTGGATCGAAATTATTTAGGGTTTGTTGTGGCTTATTCAAATTTAGTTTAGGGATGTTCATAGATTGTTAAGTTTTGGAGAGCCTATTTTTGTTGAATTTATTGTTTCTTACGGGTACGCTCAAGGTTTGTTTAGGGTCTAATTAAGGTTGGTTTACGGGGTTGTTTCGGGCTGATTTGAAACTTGTAGAGACTTGGTTTCAACAAGTCAGATGGGCTTTAAGGTAGGTTTAAAATGTCCCTCCCTCCCTCCCTCCCTCTCTCCTCTTCCTTGCTCCCTTCCTTCCTTCCTTGCTTGCGTGCTTGCTTGCGTGCTGGCTCTGGCTTGCTGGCTGGATTGCTTACTGGCTGGCTGGCTGGCACGCAGGCAGGCAAGCTGCCGCTGGCTGTCCCCCTCCCTCCCATGCTTGCTTGCTTGCTGTCCTCCCTTGGTTGCTTGCTTGCTTCCTGGCTCGCTGCCTGCCCGGCTGGCTGCCATGCCCTTCTCCCTTGCTGGCTGGCTGGCTTGCTTGCTTGCTGCCGCAATACCTTGGAAGATAAGTTTAAGTTTGTAAAAATCTTAAAAAACAAAGAAAAATCCGTAGCCCCTTGTTGCCGGGCCGTACAACCAAGGATACCATATATGATCATATATGATTTCATCATGAAGCATGGCCTCCATGCCCAGAAGGCAAACGACGCATCGTTTGTTCATGTCCCTTGGTATAATTGTGTCCCAGGCAAAACAGGACGAATCATTTTAGGAAGTGGGTGGGGCTGTGCAGGTCAAGTTGAATAATTAATGGCCCAAATGTCTGCTCGGTCGGATGGCGTGGAAATTTGGAAACAGCCCAACCGGCACGAATAAGGCTTATCGGCGGCATCTACAATGGCAAGGCGGCTTTTAGGCGTTTATTTAACACATACACTGCGCATGCAATTGGCAGGGCTCTCATCCGCACGCAACATTTTTCTCAAAAGAGGTGAAGGAAGTGGAAGCATCAAAAACTCGTTCGAACGTTTTTTCAGAGACTTCAAAGCGCAATTGTTTTACCCGAGAACTCTTGACAAGAGGCTTTTTCATCTTTTTTCACACAATGCATCTTTGCACCAGAATCTGAACCCCAACAACGTCTTCCAGCATCCCCCCCCATTAAATATCCCGATCCAAAACCTTGTTCAGAAATACTTTCTTTTCAATGCCTTCCTTATCCCTAGCCTATCTTTATATGGAAAGTTGTAAGGAAACTGCGTTTTTCAACAACCGTATGAAAATCTTTGTCGAGACAACAGGGTGCAATGATCAAACCTCGAGAGTGGAACCTTCAAAGCAAGCAATTCTGCCAGTCTGCCAAGGTCGATGCTTTAGAACTGTACCGATGAGGAAATGCTGTTCATCGCCAAAGAACACAAAAGGCCTCTTGATGATTTTTTCTCTCGACATCTTTTTGTCCTCTTGTACTGTACCGGAAGCCTCGACGAAGTGCTACTCACACGTCTTACTTTCAAGAATCTTGCTTTTCTACACCTATCTACATCTACCAAGATCCGGGAAGAGGCCCTGCTTTGAAACATCCCTTCTTGACGAGATAGGACAGGAACCCTTGAGGATCGCTGAGGCCATTTTGCTTTCAACATCTGCTTTTCTCACATCAAAACCTTAGGCAAAAAAAGAATGATGTATTGAACATCAAGATCCTCTGTTGAAATGTTGGCTCTGGGTTGCAACAGAGAGGACACTTGGAAGAGGCATTGAGGAAAGCTTGGCGCATACCCAGGCAAAACACAACCTTCGCGCAAACCATCTACTGTACATTGTACCCGATGTTAGGGTGAGAACGGTGCAGCTTTAAGAATTTCTTCAACTAATCATCGTATAGTTGCCGCGCATGAAAACAGTTGCCGTTTTGGAACATCCTCCACCTGCATGAGTACCTTGGACAAGATGCTGATTGCAAGAACCCTGGCTTCATACAAAAAAAGCATGGCTAAACACTTTTGCATACTTTTCAACATCCTCTTTTCATGATACTGCATCAAAAAATATCCCGGCAAGAGACCCCAAACAGTGCGGGGGGTGGGAGGATAATGTATGATAATGTTGATGTTGTTGATGATATGATGCTGATGCTGATGATGATGATGATGATGAAGATGAGGATGCGGACGATGATGTGGAGGATGATGATGCCGAGGACGGTGATGTTGAGGATGATGAGGTACAGGAGGATGATGTGGAGCATGATAATGCGGAAGATGAAGTGGAGGAGGACAAGGTGCAGGATGATGATACTGAGAAGGAGGAAGATCAAGATCATCATGTTGAGGATGATGATGTTGAGGAGGATGAGGAAAATGATGGGAATGTTGCGGAAGATGAGGTGGAGGAGGACGATGTCGCGGAAGATGAGGTGGAGGATGATGATGCTGAGGATGATGATGTGAAGGGGGAGGAAGATGATGTTGTTGAGAATATTTGAGAATGATATATAATGTTGAGGAGGAGGAGGAAGATGATTATGTTGAGGAGGAGGAGGAGGATGATGATGATGATGATGAGCATGACGCTGTTGAGGAGGAGGACCGATCCCAAGACCTAGGACCACACTTTGTGCGAGCCTGGGCAGTCGAAATGCACTTCGAGATCCCACAAGAGCCACTTTATACGGAAATTTACAGGAAAAATGCCGCGGCACAGATTGAGCCGCACAGTCGCAACGCATGTCAAGATTTCACAAGAGCCACTTTATGCGGAAATTTACTCAGTTTGTGCGAGCCTGCGCAGTCCAAACGGATGTCAAGATTTCACAAGAGCCACTGCATACGGAAGTTTAATGAAATTTACAGGTAAAATGTCGCAGGCCAAAATGAGCCCAGAACGCGGACACACATTTTGCGCAATCCTGTGCAGTCGAAACGCACGTCAAGATTTCACAGAGCAACTTCATACGGAAATTTACAGGAAAAATGCCGGGGCCCAAACTGAGCACCCTGATCAACCACCGGCCTTTACACCTACCGTAAGAACTCCTCAGTGTGGACACGCTGTTTGGGGAAAAATGCTGCGCGCAGTGTTCTTCTCAAACATGCCTTGGTTGACAAAAGATCCTGACCAGCGGTCTTCAAGTTCTTGAAGAGCGTCGCATGAAAACATTGACAAAATGTTCTTTCAAAACATTTTATATTTTGCAAAAGGATGCTGGACGAAACGCTGCCTTTGGTTGCTTGTAACCGAGCCTTCTTGGTGTGAGGGTTGTCGATGAAAACTTGCTTTCAAACACAGTCTCATCGCTCTCTATACTAGATCTGCGGCCTTCAACTTCCAAGATTCAAGCATGTCATGTTCGCATAAAAGGCCAACAAGAGAACCCGAGTGGTGCTGTATTCCAATATGTTCACATATGATAATGTATGTATATGTTCCAGTATGTTCCGTATATGGAACCCCCTGGCCACATGCAGTTTTACTGTCTTCGTGGTAAGGGTAATCACTGACGAAAAACTCTTCTGGACATCTTTATTTCATGATCCAAGAAATTTTTCCGGTGTATTGACACCCCATGCCACATCCTATTGCCAATTAATTTTGTCTTGGTGTGAGAACCACGGAATGAAATTTTCGAGGTTTTTCATGCCATTCTGTCAATTGGTTACCTCTTGGAAAAACCGGTTTGCAACAACGTAACGTGAAGTGTCTTGTCCACGGTGTGTCAACAATCTTTACTCAAGAATCGCACAAAATCTTGCAGTTCCACGTTGAGATAATTTCAGATCCATGTTCAATATGCAACCGTGCGAAGGCATCGGCCAAGGCACCATCGACGTTGGTGGGTCGGAAGGTGATGCCGAAACTGTGAAACAGGGCAGCGACCGCCGAATCCCCAAGGTCGGGCTTCGGGACGACTTCCAAGCGAGTCCCCAAAGAAAAAAGTTGGATCACTTTCTGCAAGATCGCTATGTGGCCAGGGCCCAAAACCTGACCCCATGAAACCTTCCGAACATATTCGAAACCAATGTGATCAACGTGCACCTGACACTTTTAGATGCCCAGTCACTACAACCTGCAGTCTACTGACACAAGCTTGCTTCCCCATTCTATTGGCCCCACTTCCCGGCGAAAAAAAAATTGCCCGGGAAGACCATAAAACCTTTGTTGCAATGAGGAAGCTACTGGAAGCCAAAAACACTTGGAAACCTGAGATAACCTGAGCAACGGTGCGCCTGCATCAGTGGCCGCATCCGAAATGGTTTGCTGGCTCGAATCTTTGGCGGCAAAACCCAAGTCCAGAACTGGCTCAGGCGGACACTGTCTCCACAGAAAGGGGGGTGGTGACGGACCATGACTCTTGGCATCCTCACGGGGTTGACGGGGTTGATGGACAATAATGCGTTTCATGATACACTTGGAAATGGACCAAGTGCAGCCCAGCTCACTGCATGACATGCCATCAGCAGCTTCATTCAACAAGCGTTCTTTTATGTTCTTTTTGCTGGGTTTGAAAAAGCTTACGCACAGCAAATGGAGGCAAACATGGGCAAACATCTATTCCCTGAGATTCTGTTGTAATATTCAAGCAGAAAGGTCCCGTGATGTCCTGAGCAAGTCTGTGAGCACGTGTTGCTGGCCAAAGGTAATGTATGAAACAGCGGCAGCCACAATGGTCCACGGCGATGGTAGGCCATTGGAAAGGTAAATGGCTCTTGAGATGAAAGGGGGAAGGAACGCGCGCCTCCGGTAACATTTCCGGTAACATGTGCAGCGTTGATTTGGACCCAACCAGACCATGGAATACCATGGCCAGGTCTTATTCGGGGTGTGAGGCATATACAGTACCATTGAGACATGTTGAAACTATGTGAAGCCAACACTTGGATTTCATGCGGGGGTATGGCTTGGGAAGAATATGCAACATTACGAAACAAGAGTTCTGGAATGTCTGGGATGCCCGCCTCTCGTCCGGTGGCTTTTGCGTGGCATCATATTCAGGGTCTTGAAGCAATGAAGACATGGAAGACATTGAAGACACCGCCTTGAAGCGATCCCACACCATCTGCTGCACCTTTCTATCAGTTCTTAATGGCTGGCCGAAAAGCGAAACTTTGCGATCCAGCTCATCGAAAACAAACTGGGCAATGCCAAGCAACGCTCGATCTCGAACTGCAAGGCTCTGGTCTTCCACTGCCACAATTAGTTGGTGCAAAGATTTGGAATCAGGTGCATCAGCTGCTGCTTGGATGAATTCCAAGCGCACCAAAGCATTCTCGTGGAGTGGCCAAATGCTGTCTTGATGGATGTGTTGAATCGCTGCCAGCGCATACGCTGCGCTTTTTGCCATGTCATCTGTATCTTCCAGGGCAGCAGTGAGCTCAACCACAACTTCTTCAAGTTGCTGCTGTTTCATGGAACCTTTCCCACGGACTCCTTCACAGAGCGCCCTGGCAGCGGCTCTGCGTACAAGCATGTCTGGGTCATGGAGAAGGGTTGCTGCTGTAGGTGTGTTGGCATTGTCCTTGCCAGGTCCTTGCGTGAACAGCAAATAGGCAACAGCCTTGCGCGCAGCTGTGGCTCTGGGTTGTGGCTCCTGCGAATCTTTGAGGAACTTCCACCACTTATCTGCCTGTAGCTGGTCAAACAAATATTCCAAAGCAAGGAAAGCAATGTCAGGATGCGCTGTGTCTTCACGTGGTTTGGCAGGGCCCTCTCTTTTTGCAGCCCATAGCGGCCATAGCGACGGCATTTGATATGCAGACACATTCTTGCTAAAAAGCATGTCCATCACCTTCTGAACTGCAAAACCTTCTGGGTCACCATTCAAAGCCTTGCAAATTTCCTGGAGTGCCTGGCAAGGCCAATCAGAAGGTGATTCCGCTCGACGGGAGAGTGCCGCAGCTGCACCCAGGTTTGCAAGAACCTGATTCACGAGGGCTCCGCTGATGGGATCAGTTGATCCTTGGAAGTAAAGTTCCACCCTGCCAGATGTGCTCACTCGAGGAGTTGGGATGCGATTGTAGCGTGTGACAAAGTGTAGAAACGTTGACGCCGTTCCAAGAGCACCTGGCGCCAAATGACAAACTTCATTGGCAGCTGGAAAAAATCCCTTGAGTGACAAACGAAGCAAGGCTTCAACAGCCAATTTTCCGTCGTTGCTGCCGGCCATCTCTCGAAGAGTGAGGCATGCAGAATCGATCACAAACATGGGCCATGACACAGCAATCAGGTGCTCAAGTTCAGCAACAAGGATATTCTGATCCTGCGGCGTCAAGTTGTTCCCGCGGTGCTGCTGCCAGTACTCACAAAGTATGGTCACCTTGGCCCGCACGGATTTGGCAAAATAGCACCTCTTCCTTTGGGAACCAACCCCTTGGCAGGGCGAGCGCGTCAGAGAAGAAGTGTCGTACCCCACGTGCTGCTAGGATTAGACACGGACGGCTGGGGCTGGGCAGGCGCGGTGAAACTGCTGTTTTGGCGTGGCGGCCGGGCTTGCTGAGCCGGCTCCGAGTCTTTTCTACAGGGTTCAGAAAGCAACGTTAGGCAGGGATGGCTGGCTGGGGCCAGCTCTGTGCCCCTCGAATCTTTTTCTACAAATTCTACAGGGTTCAGAAAGCAACGCGCGGACGTTGGGCCTGGCCAGGCGTGGTGAAACCTGCAGCCCCAACGTGGCCCAAGATAGTGCTACATGGTGCCAACTTCGCGAAAAGACATCGTTAACATGGCCCAAGTCAGCCTCCACAAGCCTCAACATTGGCCATCTGAGCATGGATGTGGGTTCGCACAGAAAATGCTATATTTTACAATATGTTTCCCGAGAGCGTCTGAGCGCAGGGTTCTTCCAATAGTGGGGGTCTGTCTCTCATCTTCTCATCTTCACATCTTCTCATCTTCACATCTGCTCATCTTCACATCTGCTCGTCTTCACAACTTCTCATCTTCACATCTGCTCATCTTCACATTTTCACATCTCACTTCACATCTTCTCATCTTCACACCTTCTCATCTTCACATCTTCTCATCTTCACATCTTCTCATCTTCACATCTTCTGCTCATCTTCACATCTTCACATCTGCTCATCTTCATATCTTTTCATCTTCACATCTTCACATCTGCTCATCTTCATATCTTCTCATCTTCACATCTTCACATCCTCACATCTTCACATCTTCTCCTCTTGCCCTCTTGCCCTCTCCTTCTTGTATATTTCTGAACTTCTGAAGGCGGGGGCAAGGGCAGTGCCAACGAGACGGCACGAAACGCAACCCTTTCGCACGAAACGAGGTTCGATCGCCAAAAACTGCGGTAAAATTGCGATTTCAACTTGTCCCGCGCAGCCCTTTCGCACGAAATGAGGTTCGATCGTCAAAAACTGAGGTAAAATTGCGATTTCAACTTGTCCCGCGCAGCCCTTTCGCACGAAATGAGGTTCGATCGTCAAAAACTGAGGTAAAATTGCGATTTCAACTTGTCCGGCGCAACCCTTTCGCACGAAATGAGGTTCGATCGTCATGGGCCCTCCCCCTGCGCCCCCCACCCGCCGTATTTTTGTTAAAGCCGCTCTCAATTGTAACAATATTGTAACATCAGCCCCCGCGCCCCACAAGAAAAAGCAAAAACAAGAGTCGCACAGTTCCGCTCTGCGGGGGGAGGCGCTGCGCCCTTCCCCCGCGCCCCCCACCCGCCGTATTTTTGTTAAAGCCGCTCTCACCTTGCTAGCTCATTGCACAGCAGAGCACCGCCAACACCACAACTACCCCGAAGCAGCAGCAGCAACATCGTCGTTGTCGTCGTCGTCGTCACCACAACTACCCTGAAGCAGCAGCAGCAACATCGTCGTTGTCGTCGCCGTCGTCGTCGTCGTTGCCCGTCGCGCACACTCGTCCCTCGTGTGCGCACCGGCCGCCTCGACTCCTCCTCGTCCTCCTCCTCCTCCTCCTCGACTCCTCCTCCTCCTCCCCCATTCCTCCTCCTCGACTCCTTTTCCCGCCTCCTCCTATAGCTTCTATCCTATGCTAGCGATCAAGCCTCTCTGCCATCAGACCTCTCTGCCATAGAGACGGCTCCTTCAACCTCCTCCTCCGCCTCGACTCCTCATCCTCCTTGACTCCTTTTCCTCCTCCTCTACTGTGCTGCGAACCACTACCATTCGAGTTATCACCGGCCACTGTCGCAAAATACACCGACCACTGGCGCAAAAAACACCATTGTGGGGGCACCGTCGCAAAAAACACCGGCTACCGGTCAAAAAAACACCGATCAACATAACCGTCTGGAAATACCCTGGTTACTGTCGCAAAAAACACCAGTCCCTTAGCTGAACGCCTGTGTAGCAAATCCTGTGTAACAATTTCTGTGCAAATGACCTTGCAGGAGTCGTGTAGGAGTTCAAGTAGAAGTGGATCACCTGCAAGTCAACTCCTGTGTAAATGACATTTTCCAGTTTTGTAGGAGTTCCCTAGAAGTTGATCACCTGTAGCTGATGTTCAGTGATGTTGTCTATATTGTAAATGATGAGGATGATGTTGTAAGTGATGTAAGGTTAGATCGACTAGAAGATGTAGGTGATGTAGAGGATGTAGTGATATAGATGATGATGTAGGTCATGTATGTGCTGTAGATCATGTATGTCATGTAGATGACGTTAATGACCGTTAATGGGAAAAGGTTGTGTAGGTGATGTCGGTGGTGTAGGTGAGATAGATGATGCTGCTGATGATGATGATGGTGATGATGATGATAATGATGATGATGTAGAGAAGATGGTGCGGAAGATGTAGGTGATGTGGGTGATGTAGAGGATGTAGTGATGTAGATGATGATGTAGGTAAAGTATGTGTTGTAGAAAAGGCATGTTATATAGATGAGGTTGATGGACAAATGTGTAGGGCGTGTAGGCAATGTAGGTGAGACAGATGTAGGTAGTGATGATGATGATGACGATGACGATGACGATGATGATGATGATGATGATGACGATGACGATGATGATGATGATGATGACGATGACGATGACGATGATGATGATGGTGATGATGATGATGATGATGTAGATGTAGTTGTAGTTGTAGATGTAGAGAAGATGGTGTAGAAGATGGTATAGAAGATGTAGGTGATGTAAAGGACATAAGAGATGTGGATGATGTATGTTAGGTAGATGAAGTGAAGAGTGAGGTGGACAGCAGTGTTTTTGAGACAAACCCTTCTCCCAAGCTTCGGGAATATTGGCCCTTCAGCTTCCACAGTATTGCAAACGCTTTTGGAAAAACGTTTTTTCATAAAGTGTTTGTGCCGTGATTGCGCCTTGCACGCCCGACCTCTAGAGTAAGAAGGGCTGGGCAGTAAACATACTTCACCCATTGCGTGTTTGGTAGCTGTTTTTGTTTCTGGCTGTTGGGGATACTCTTTGGGCTTATTTCTCGAAAGCTTACAATGCTCACCAGGGAGGTCTGAAACAGGCCTGAATCATGCCTGAAGCAGTCTTACATATGTTAATTAAGAAAGAAAGAGAGAGAGATCCATCACGATTGACCTTCTCACATCTTTTCATGCTTTTGTGTTACGGCATGTTACACGGCATGTTACGACACTTTTGAAAACATCCTCATGTTTTTGGAGGCGTTGTGAGGAGTTTGGACGAACATATGTTTCGTACTGGTAGGTCAAGACCGTATCATGAAATCCGTGAAGTTGTGCCAAGTCAACGAATGATAACAAATGCAAAGATGAAAAAAGTGGACATTGCAAAGCAGGGGCTGTAAGGCGATTCCATTCGGTACCAAACAGAAACATTGAACGTCATTCTGGCCACAGTTGCTCTGGACATGGTTCCGCACGCCGTTGAGTGAGAATTTCGAAGCAGCCCCAAAGTGGCTGCACTGACTGCGCTGGGCAGTTGCCATGGTGACTGGGATAGGCAACGACATGGAAGCTTCTGCGGAAGCGATGACCATGGAGCAGATGATTGCGATGAAGGCGCGTTAAAGCAACATCCATTTGAGCATCAGAAAGGCTTCCGCTTTGGGAACCATTTTCCGTTTTTTTTTGGCGTTGTGGTATATTGAGGTTTGCTATGACATTTTAGACGGGCACATACAAGCATCACATTCATCATTTTGTCTTTACGTTTGTTATTATTTTTTCCCCAGCAGCGTAAGCTAATGGGGTCTTCAGCCCAGAATAGTCGGTGCAAAGCCAGGTCAGGTTCAACAGGGTTCCGGAGCAGGTTCCGGAGAAGGTTCCGGAGAAGGTCTGGGAGGCTTTGGTGCAAAGCCAAGTCAGGATCAGCAGGGTTCCGAAGAAGGTTCCGGAGAGGTTCTGGGAGGCTTCGGTGCAAAGCCAGGTCAGGTTCAACAGGGTTCCGGAGCAGGTTCCGGAGAAGGTTCCGGAGAAGGTCCGGAGAAGGTCCGGAGAAGGTTCCGGAGAGGTTCTGGGAGGCTTCGGTGCAAAGCCAGGTCAGGTTCAACAGGGTTCCGGAGCAGGTTCCGGAGAAGGTTCCGGAGAAGGTCTGGGAGGCTTTGGTGCAAAGCCAAGTCAGGATCAGCAGGGTTCCGAAGAAGGTTCCTGGAGGCTTTGGCGCAGAGCCAGGTCAGGTTCAACAGGGTTCCGGATCAGGTTCTGGAGAAGATCTGGGAGGCTTTGGTGCAAAGCCCGGTCAGGTTCAACAGGGTTCCGAAGAAGGTTCTGGAAAAGGTTCCAGGAGGTTTTGGTGCAAAGCCAGGTCAAGTTCAACAGGGTTCCGGAGAAGGTGCCGGAGAAGGTTCCGGTAGGCCTTGGTGCAGAGACAGGTCAGTTTCGGAGAAGGTTTGGGAGGCTGTGGTGCGGTTCCGGGAAGCTTTGGTGCGGAGCCAGGTCAGGTTCAACAGGGTTCCGGAGCAGGTTCCGGAGAAGGTTCCGGAGAAGGTCTGGGAGGCTTTGGTTCAAAGCCAGGTCAGGTTGAACAAGATTTGGGGCCATTTAACTCACGGAAACCCAGCTGAGGTGTTTCCAGCGCTTGGCTTTGCAGCACGCTTCAGAGAGATTTGTAAAATAAAACGTTGCGGCTGTTGGGGATACCACCGAAGCTTATTTTCTAGAATATGACGTTTCTTTCACGTGTTTTTCAGTACGTTTCGATTGTGCTTTCATTTTTTTTCAGAACGGCCACTTTGGACAATGTGTCTGAGATGGTGAGTGGAAAGGTGTTTCAGGCCAGTTTCAGACCAGTTTCAGACCTTTTTTGGGCCTGGCACTAGGCTATCTGACCTTCAAATAATGTTTGATTGCGTACTGGAGTCCCGAAATGGACCTTTTGGAAATCAAAAAACCAAGGTGAATTAAGAGAACGTAAGCTTTCTCCCCCGAAGGAAAATGCCGCACAATAGGGGTGCCGTCTACCCTCTTCCAATATTTGTTGCGGGATTTGATTTCCAAAACGGCCGTTTTGGAAATCAGAAACCCCAAGGTAAATTAAGAGAGGGTAAGCTTACTCCCCCGAAGGAAAGTGTGACAAAATAGATGTGTCGACAGCCCTCTTCCAATAATTTAATTGTTTGAGTCCTTGATTTCCAAAACGGCCGCTTTGGAAATCAAGTGCCCGCAACAAATATTGGAAGAGGGCTGTCGACACCCCTATTTTATCACAGTATATTACGCTTTCCTTACGGCGAATAAGCTTACGTTCTCTTAATTCACCTTGGGGTTTTGATTTCCAAACCGGCCGTTTTGGAAATCAAGCATCCGCAACAAGTATTGGAAGAGGGCAGTCGACACCCCTATTTTGTCGCATTTTCCTCCGGGAGGAGAATTTGTTTCTCTTAATTTACCTTGGGGTTTTTGATTTCCAAAATGGCCGTTTTGGAAATCAAGGACTCAAACAATTATTGATTATTGGAGAAGGGCCGTCGACACCCCATGACACCCCTATTTTGTCAAACTCTCCTTCGGGGGAATTAGCTTACCTTCTCTTAATTTACCTTGGGATTTTTGATTTCCAAAACGGCCGTTTTGGAAATCAAATCCCGCAATAAATATTGGAAGAGGGCTGTCGGCACCCCTATTATGTCACATTTTCCTTCGGAGAAAAATTACGTTCTTTTAATTTACCTTGGGTTTTTTGATTTCCAAAACGGCCGTTTTGGAAATCAAGTCCCGCAACAAATATTGGAGGAGGGCAGTCGGCACCCCTATTGTGCCGAATTTTCCTTCGAGGGATTAAGTTTACGTTCTCTTAATTCAGCTTGGGTTTCTTGATTTCCAAAACGCCCATTTTGGGACTCCAGTACTCATTCAAATATTTGAAGCTGAGATAGCCTAGTGCCAGGCCCAAAAGAAGTCTGGAACTGGCCTGAAACACTTTCCTACCCACCATCTCAGACACATTCCCCAAAGTGACCGTTTTGGGACCCCAGTACTCAGTCGACCGCTCTATTTTATCACACTTCCCTTACAGGGAGTAATAAGCTTACGTTTTCTTAATTTACCTTGGGTTTTTTGATTTCCAAAACGGCCGTTTTGGAAATCGAGGATTCAAACAAATATTGAAAGAGGGCAGTCGGCACCCCTATTTTGTCACATTTTCCTTCGGGGGAAAAAGTTTACGTTCTCTTAATTCACCTTGGGTTTTTTGATTTCCAAAACGCCCATTTTGGGACTCCAGTACGCAATCAAATATTTGAAGCTGAGATAGCCTAGTGCCAGGCCCAAAAGAGGTCTGAAACTGGCCTGAAACACCTTCCCACTCACCATATCTCACCATCTCAGACACATTGTCCAAAGTGGCTGTTTGAAAAAATAAAAGCACAATCGCAACGTAATTAAAAACACGTGAAGAAACATCCTATTCTAGAAAAAAGGAAAAAGAAACGTTCTGGAAATTCTGGAAAAATACAAAATGATAATAAAGGTGAACATATGTAAAGATTTCAATGGATGTATTGTATGTGCATGTCTAAAATGTCATAGCAAACCTCAATATACCACAACGCCAAAAAAAGGAAAATGGTTCCCAAAGCGGAAGCCTTTCTGAGTCCTTTCTCATCTTTGCATTTGTTGTCATTTGTTCACTTGGCGCAACTTCACGGATTTCATGATACGGTCTTGACCTACCAGTACGAAACATATGTTCGTCCAAACTCCTCACAACGCCTCCAAAAACATTGGGATGTTTTCAAAAGTGTCGTAAAATGTCGTAACACAAAAGCATGAGATCAATCGTGGTGGATCTCTCTCTCTCTCTCTCGCTCGCTCGTTCTTAATGAAACATATTTAAGACTGCTTCAAGCATGCTTCAGGCCTGTTTCAGACCTCCCTGGTGAGCATTGTAAGCTTTCGAGAAAAAAGACGTCCTACGGCTCACAGAAACACTGGGAAAAGGGTTAGCAACCAACATAACTGTGAAATGGAAAGTAAATAAACACACAGTATCGCACAGTCAAAGGATACTGAAAGGCATCTGAAGGAACTTCATTGAAATTCATTTAAATTTGTAGAAAATAGGAAAATAATACGCTATAAAGGCTATAGATGTAAAGACGGAGAAGTTGAAGCATCAAATGAAGAACATATACGGAAAATGACTCACGAAGTTGCTTATGGATACAGTGTGTTACATTTTAAAGGAAATGACAGATAATATTTGATAATACAAGAAACAAGAAATAAAATGTGCACATAGAGAAGCGGTGATATGACAATGACAATACCTTCTCATTTGTCTTCTAGAAGTGCCGTGAAAGTTCATAGAACTACGACGATTTCGACGAGAATAATGAGCATCCATAAATACGTCCCTTATGTAATTTTTAGGACGTGGAAGGGGGGACGTCCATATTGTGACGTAAATTACGTCGCGAAAATGGGGGGGTGACATCCCCCCTTAATGTAGTCCTGATAATGTATATAAAGATATATCAAGTGAACGCACAGTTAAGACGAAGTGGAGTATACAGCCACATATGGTCCCACATAGTCACACGTTGGTCGATATGTAAAATCATACCATATATATATATATATTTAAAAAAAATACATGTTTTTGCAAAAAATACTTTACTTCGAGTTATCCCCACCATGACATCTATACGTTTTGTTACTGGCAAATCTTCTGGCATTCTCTCTGACACATCTTCTGGCATTTTATCTGGCATATCTTCTGGCATTCTATCTGGCCTGGCATTCTACCTGGCATATCTTCTGCAATATGTTCAGGCATATCTTCTGGCACTCTATCTGGCATATCTTCTGGCACATCTTCTGACATTCTATCTGGCATTCTATCTGGCAAATCTTCTGGCATATGTGCTGGCGATCATTCTGGCACTTTATCTGGCATACCTTCTGGCATTCTATCTGACATTTTATCTGGCATATCTTCTGGCATTCTATCTGGCATAGCTTCTGGCATTCTATCTGGCATATCTCATGGCATTTTATCTGGCATATCTTCTGGCATTCTATCTGGCATATCTTCTGGCACACTTTCTGCCAATCTATGTGGCATATCTTCTGACATATCTTCTGGCATTTTATCTGGCATATCTTTTGGCATTCTATCTGTCCTGGCATTCTACCTGGCATATCTTCTGCAATATGTTCAGGCATATCTTCTGGCACTCTATCTGGCATATCTTCTGGCATTCTATCTGGCCTGGCATTCTATGCATATCTTCTGGCATATTGTCTGGCAAATCTTCTGGGATTCTATCTGGCATATCTTGTGGCAGTCTATCTGATATTTTATCTGGCATTCTATTTGGCATACCTTCTGGCATTCTATCTGGCATATCTTCTGGCATTCTATCTGGTATATCTTCTGGCAGTCTATCTGGCATATCTTCTGGCATTCTATTTGGCATATCTCATGGCATTTTATCTGGCATATCTTCTGGCATTCCATCTGACATTCTATCTGGCATATCTTCTGGCATTCTATCTGCCCGTTGAGGTCCAGCAGTGCACACTGAGCTGGGAAGGTCCCCGGTTGAGGTCCAGCGGTGCACCCTGAGCTGGGCAGATCCCAGGTTGAGGTCCAGCGGTGCACACTGGGCTGGGCAGGTCCCAGGTTGAGGTCCAGCGGTGCACACTGAGCTGAGACGGTCCCTGGTTGAGGTCCAGCGGTGCACACTGAGCTGGGAAGGTCCCAGGTTGAGGTCCAGCGGTGCACACTGAGCTGGGAAGGTCCCAGGTTTGAGGTCCAGCGGTGCACACTGAGCTGGGCAGGTCCCAGGTTGAGGTCCCAGTGCACACTGAGCTGGGAAGTTGGCAAAGAGCTTGGCGAAGAGTTGGCAAGGCGGAAGTGGAGGTGGAAGTTGATGCAGACATGGTCGAGGAGAAACTAGAGGAGGAGGACGAGGAGGAGGAGGAGGACAGCTAGCCGAGGAGGAGGAGGAGGAGGAGAACAACTCCTGATAAAATCTAACAACCCTCACCTGGCAGGTGGGGAACAAATAATTTTAAGTAATATATATATATATATGTGATTAAACATGTATAAATAATATAATATATAAAGCAACAAAAAGCAACATATGAGAACTTAGAACTGCGATAGCACTTTGCATAATCCCGTAAACATCCACAGCCCCGCTGCTTTGATTGAGCATGAGAAAAAAAAACACCATCCTTCGGGTGAAGTCACGAGCCTTGGTGTAAGTTTGAACATGCTTGAACATATACCAACACAAAAAAATATCAAAACATAATCATCAGACTAAAAGGGACAAAAAACTGAAAAGAAAAAATGACAGAAAATACCAGAAAATCAATGTGAAAAAAAGTAATGAAAAAGAAACGTGCTGGAAATTCTAGAAAAAGTACAAAATGATAATAAAGGTGAACATATGTAAAATAAAATGGATGTATTGTATGTGCATGTCTAAAATGTCATAGCACACCTCAATATACCACAACGCAAAAAAAAACGGAAAATGGTTCCCAAAGCGGAAGCATTCCTGAATCCTTTCTCATCTTTGCATTTGTTGTCATGTGTTAACTTGACATAGCTTCAGTCAGATTTCATGATACGATCTTGGCCTACCAGTGCGAAACATATGTTTGTCCAAACTCCTGATAACGCCTCCGCAAATCAAAAACGCCAAGGTAAATTAAAAGAACGTAAACTTTTCCCTCGAAGGAAAATTTGACAAAATAGGGGCGTCAACCGCCCTCTTCCAACATTTGTTGCGGGCACTTGCTTTCCAAAACGGCCGGTTTCGACATCAGAAACCCCAAGGAAAATTAAGAGAACGTCAGCTTATTCGCCGTAAGGCAAATGTGATATACTGTGATAAAATAGGGGTGCCGACAGCCCTCTTCCAATATTTGTTGCGGGCACTTGATTTCCAAAACGGCCGTTTTGGAAATCAGAACCCCCAAGGTAAATTAAGAGAACGTAAGCTTATTCCCCGTAAGGAAAGTGTGATAAAATAGAATAAAATAGAGGTGTGGACTGCCCTCTTCCAATATTTGTTGCAGTAGTGGGGTCCCAAAACGGTCACTTTGGGGAATGTGTCTGAGAGGGTGGGTAGGAAGGTGTTTCAGAGCAGTTTCAGACCAGTTTCAGACCTCTTTTGGGCATGTCACTAGGCTACCTCACTCACTAGACCTCTTTTGTAAAGCTGAAAAGGGTGGAACATATATCATCACATTTCAAGATATTGCATCATCAGATCATATCGGATATGATCGGATCATATCGGATCTACAAACTTTGATGCCAGAGGGTCTGACACCCCCTGGAACCCCCCTGACACCAAAAGAATCAAAAACATGACCATTTAGTATATATAGGGTTTGTAAAAAATTCACCTTACCCCCCCCCAAGGTTTCTGAAATATATATATATATATATATATATAATTTTCAAGTTGACCTCCCCCGCCGTGAATTTACAAGACCTCAGGTACCCATCTTTTACAGAACGTTAAGGGGGTCCTGATACTCTGACGAAGAACAACTTCAAATTGTTTCATATGAAGAGCCTGAAGCCTATGCCGCCAGTCACGTCGATACATGACAAAGCATCAAAATGACTCCTAAGGCCCTAAGGTACCTCAACAATTTGATGGACAATCCAGCTGGTTTGAATATGAAGACTTAATTGATGACTGGCTCGGTATAACCACATTGGACGCAGACAAGCACGGACCGTCTCTTAAAAATGCCCTTGTAGGAGCGGCTTCGTTTATCAAGTCGATGCTCGACAATGCCCTACTCCGAGATCCGGATCGTGGCGTCGTGGCCTCTGTCATTTCAAGGACACATTGAGACCGTACTCCGTGAAGGGAATAAATCATGCGTTCCTTTGGCGATTCCTTCAGATGTTTCGCACGTACAGAGGCCAGGGCGAATTCGTGCACTGGATAGGGCGTTTTGAGATCGCTCAGAAGCATCTCTTGGCATCGTGGTCCGATTTGCTTGATCTCTCCGATTTACCGGAAGTAGGCACACCCAAATTCACGGCAGCACTCACCGATGAGCAACGACTACACCACCAGCGGTTAACGACTGACGAAGAAGACAAAATTACCAGGTGACCCTTGGAGAACAGACCACTATACAAATAGAAAGCCCCAACATCAAAATCAATTTCCGCTATCGGATAACTTGATGTCCTTGATTTTCTTGGTACAGTCTGACCTAGAGCGCTGGTTTCATCAATGAATAATCGTCAGATAGCACTGCCTCTGTATACAAATCTCCAAGTGAAACAGCTTTTTCTAGGGCTTTTCTGCGTTTCCCGAACAGGCGTTGCAGACCCAAATTTCGTGCACCGAAAACGGTCCTCTTTCTACATCATTGATGAAGGTCAGGCAGAGGAAGGTGAACAGGGATTTTGGGCCATTGACGAAGAAACAGGAGAAGAAGGATTCACAGGTCTTTGAATTCTGGGTTCTAGGCGCTAAGGGTTCATACTCTAAGCGCCAATTGTACGGCCGATCATTCAAGAAAGGAAAGCCGAAGGGCTATGGTAAGAAAGGCAAAAGATCAAGACCCGGCTTCCGTGCGAGGTCAAAAGGTAAAGGTTATGCAGCATGGGACATTGACCAGCAAGACACAGCTTTTTGGGGAAAAGGAAAAGGCAAAAAGGGTAAGAAAGGAATGAAAGGACAGGATTCTTTCAAAGGAATGCCTTCATGGAAAGGAAAAGGCAAAGGAGATGGCAAGAACAAGGGAAGCAAACCATTTCAACAACAACCTCCACAAGCACATGTAACTCAGAAAGCCTCTTCTAGTGCCCCACAAGCCCCCGACAAACCAGAAGCTGCCCAAGTCGAAGAAAGCTGGAGTTATGACTATGACACCTACTGGACAGATGACTGGTCAACATATGAATCCTATTACGGATATGATGGAGATTACTCCCAAGGTGATTGGTACAATTGCTCTTATTTTGCTTCCGTTGAGGAACTGACCGTAGCAGAGGACAAGCATTCGGAAGATTTTCAAAATATCCCCGTGGACGGACAGACGGACCAAAACAACCGGTTCTGTTTTTCTGTTATTTGCTTGTTCCGATATGTCGGACACGAACTCATGCCGATCATGACTTAATTACATGTTTTTGTTCGTGTCCCTGCTGTACCAGCGCTTCCAAAGTTTGAAAAGGAACTCAGCACAGTGCATCCGATTTGTTGAAGACGAGAGCATCGCGGCCGATTTTGGTGACATGCACTCGAATGAGCAACACATCTGCCCACTCGACCCCGATACTACGGAAGAGTGTGCATATCTGAATTATGATCATGGTGCTCAACAAGCGCTCCTGTGTGCGTATGTGGATCTTGGTTCTCATCGACTTATGTGATTCTTGACTCGGGTTGTACCAGAGCCATGGGTTCCCGCTTTGCGATAGATCGTCTCAAGCCTGGCAACAACATCCAAAGCGTGACCACATTTGGTTTTCAAAACAACCATGTTCAAGTAAATTCTCATTTGCAAATGGAGAACAATCCACTGTCAAGGAGAGACTTGTGATTCATTTCCGACATGATCATGCACACACTGGTTGGACTACTACCTGCGTTGACATCCTCGACAAGGGTAAGGTTCCTATCCTCTTTTCTGTTGAACAAATGCGGAACCTGCGAATGAACATTGAACATACTCCTGCAGGAGAGTTTCTCACTTGTCCATTATTTGGAATGCAACGCGCCGCTCTCGCGGTCAGTACATCCAATCACCCGGTTCTTGACACTATGGCTCTTGCAACATCAAGTTGGAAACCGATGTACAGTTCTCAACCAGAAGAAATTACATGCGCTGCGCAGCATGTAACGGTAAACATCGTCCTCACACAAACAAAGAAGGTTGCAAGAAGTACGCAAAGCCAGCACATGAGCCGAAACCGGCCAAGGCTGTTCCAAAGAAGAGCCCATTTCACCTGATACAAAATTAGAGGTGCCCAGTCAACCATTTCAACCTGATGAACAGCCGATGGTGGCATCTGGACCAAGTTCCGGTTACAAGGAAAGAGTCCGACGACGCCGGGATCCTCAACCTCACGAAGAGACAGAGGTCAAACCGGACAAGGAGGTTGAAGTTAAAATTAAAAAGAAAAAGGAACCTTCACCTAAAGGAACATTACACTTGCACGTCAGAGGATTCATGACAAGCTTCAATCACCGACTGACCTGTTGAAACTTCACTTGAAGCATTCTCACATGTCAACTGAACAGTTCAAGAGAAGAACATCTGCACTGAAGTTGCCCAAGGGGATCTACAACAAGTATGATCAGATCACCAAATCATGTGATACATGTTCCAAGGCCAAGATTGCACCCTTAAGGGCTAAGGTATCCGGAATTCGAAGTGAGGTCTTTGGTGAACTTACTTTTGTTGATCACGGAGAAGTTTCAATCAATCCTCAATCCAAACGTCAATTCCTACTTCTTTATGATGGTGCAATTTAATTTCATTGACTACTGCCTATGTTGTTCAGAATAGGTCAGATCTTGTGACGATTTCACATCTTCAAGAGTACTTCGAAACGTATCAGCTGAATCCAAAATACACTGTTGCTTGTTGCTGATCAATTTTTCATGGGCATAGAAATGGAAGATTACTATAGCAGGCACAACATTCGACCGGTCTCTCTAGGACCAGGTACACCATGGCCAAACAGAGCTGAAGCGGCCATTCGCATGTTTAAGAAGCAGGTCTCACAGAAATTACAAAGAATTTCCATAGAAATTTCATAAGAAAAAAACAAAGAAAAACCATAGAAATCAAGGAGAGGATGCCAGGAGATTTGAATTGAGTAAGAGACAAAAGCTATAGCAAAGGAGAGGAGAAAATGATTTTGTAAAAAAAGCATGTCAATAAAAAGCTGGACACCATAGAGGATCCACACGGCAAACATACTATTGAAGATCGTGGTCATTCATGGATGTTTTTGGCTGGCTGAAATTCATCCTTTGGAAAAACCTTTTGATTTTGATTCCAATAAGAATGGAGCTAAGTTAAAAAAAAACTTTAGCAAAGGAAAGGGTAAAAGGAATGTATGAAAATTTTCCACCTCAGGCAGCAGCTGAACACAATAGTGGACCCCCACAACAAACATACTATTGAGGACCAGGGTTGCTCATGGACTACCCCCTTGAAAAATTGTTTGGCTGCTGCTTTTTCATTGGGTTTAAAAAAGGCACCATATATTTTGGGAAGTTGGACGCCCCTGAGAATTCCAAAAGAATGGAGCTAAGAAAGTAACAGAAAAAGCTATAGCAAAGGACATGGCAAAAGGAATGTGATTACGTTTATTTTTAACCCCGGGCAGCAGCTGGACACAATAGTGGACAATGGACCCAAACAACAAACATACTATTGAGGATCAGGCTTGCTCATGGGCTACCCCCTTGAAAAATTGTTTGGCTTCTGTTTTTTGAAAAGAAGCATCATATATTTTGGGAAGTTGGACACCCCTGAGAATTCCAAAAGAATGGAGCTAAGAAAGTAACAGAAAAAAGCTATAGCAAAGGACATGGTAAAAGGAATGTAATTACGTTTTTTTTAACCCCAGGCAGCAGCTGGACACAATAGTGGGCCCCCACAACAAACATACTATTGAGGATCAGGGTTGCTCATGGACTACCCCCTTGGAAAATTGTTTGGCTGCTGCTTTTTTGATTGGGTGTTAAAGAAGCCACAATATATTTTGGGAAATTTGGACATCCCTGAGAACTCCAGAAAGTAAAAGAAAAAAGCTTTAGCAAAAGAAATGGTAAAAGGAATGTTTGAAAATTTGTCACCTCAGGCAGCAGCTGGACACAATAGAGACCACCACACATACTATTGAGGATCAATCTTGCTCATGGACTACCCCCTCACAAAAAAATGTTTATTCCGACAACAAACACATATTCATCAAATATTTCAAAAATGTTTTAGAAATAAGAAAGATATAAATTTTGAAAAAATGAAAAATCTGATTTTTTTAAAGTAAAAAATATTACCCCACAAAAACTTTACACAAGAGTAATCAATTCCACAGATCCAGAATTATTTTGGAAAACTTGTCGCAATAGTGCATCCTCGTACTAATCGGCGTACTTCATTCCTTAACCCAGGTCACATGAGGTTCCATATTTGAGATACCAAGGGTTCACACATCGCAAAAAATGAGCCAACATTGAATACTTTCGGGTGAGTCCAACATGTGAACAGCAGCATCAAGGTCATCCTGAGTGACCATCTCGTATTGTAAAAAGGAAAAGCAGAAATCAGAATGGTCAAATGGTCAAGACTCCGCTGTTTCTCTGGTAAGCAAAATGAGAGACAAACGGGCAAACTTCCCAGGACACGCAATGATCTAACTGTGGCGGAGCATGCAAATTCTCAAAACTAAAGCGCGGCATACCTGCTGATAGTTTGCAAGGGCCTGACTGTGACTACGCAACATCACCTGGATGCGATTGTCTCTTGGACAAGGGTTTTTTCGCAGGGCCTTTCCTGACAAGGGCACCATATCTTGTAGCTTCTTGTGAGATTCCATGTAGAGAGGCCACAACAATCACCCGTTTCTGGCTGTAAGTTCAAGGCAGCCCCTGAAATCGAAAGTCTCGTTTTTGCAGCCTAAGACTCCGGTATCTGGTACCTCGTCGGACCATGGCCGCCAAAACTTTTTCGATGACAGGTTTTCCGGACTTTAGGGTTTCGGATTGCCGAGAAGGGTGTCGTCGCCCTTTCGGCGACAGGTTTTTTTGGTTTTCTATTCGCTATGATTGGCAAAATTGCAGGGACTATTTCTAAAATCCCAGGAACTATTTGTAAAATCTCAGGAACTATTTGTAGATCATCTTAGCGGACCCCAGCCCAAGAAAGGATATCTGCAAACATTTCACCGTCCTAGGGCAAACACACTTTGTCAAGTACTGCCGGGGCAAAAAAATCGGGGCGACCGTTTGGCTAGAAAACCAAACTTTTGGATACCGAACCGGAAATCATGAACCTTTTGCACATTGAGGAATTTTGGACATTCAATTTGATTCTTTGGTCGTTACTCAGCAGATATTGACTGCAGAAGTGTATCAAAAATAAAAAGAAGACTAGACTAACCAACAGCCAAACCTGACAGAAGGCTGGTTGGGATTGAAGATCATTTTTTGATTTGTGTTGAGTTCACAGGTTCAGCAAAAATTGTCAATGAGTTTTCAGTATAGGTCCGCATATCATATCCTGGATCTCGCTTTTTCTGGGCTAAGCTGGGTTAGCTCTTGGTTTTTGATTTGTGGCTTTGGACTTTAGAAAAAGTTGAGGAGGCAGCAAAGATTAACAATAGATCGAAACCGTTCTGATCTATTTATACTTCTTTGTATTGCACAGGGTTTACAAATAGATCGAAACCGTTCCAAACCGTTCTGATCTATTGTTACGCCACATTCTAGAAATAGATCGAAACCGTTCCAAACCGTTCTGATCTATCTGCAAGACTGTCTACATACAGGATTGTCAAGATAGACTGGAACCGTTCCAAACCGTCCTGATCTGTGTAATTATCAAGTATGTATGTTCCACTTTTGAATTTGCAGAAGCTACTTGATTTGAACCATAGCTACATTTTCAACTTCCTTCAAGTCAGCTCATACACGTGTAAGCAAGTTCAACCGGCTTGTGGCTCCTGAATTTCGTCTTTTCTGAAAATTTGGGTTCGTGCAATGCACAAACACAGTGAAGCATATCGAATCGAATCGTGTGTTTAAACGAATCATCAAGTCATATCGTGGTATGTACTGTATCTGTAGCAGAGGCATGTATACTGCATGAATGCTCTATGGACTGAAAACTTAATGTATATAATTTATTTTCAGAATATGTGTAAAATGAAAAAAATCCACTAACAATTGTTTCTGGTGGTCCTAAACACTTAGAGTATGGAAATCATATTCAAGAATAAGCCACCAAAAGTCGGTTTACCTTAAAGCACTGGCCCAAATACCACAAGCGCACTATTATTGTAGACAAATGGTTTGGTGATTGCTTTGGCCTCACTATGTATTTCTTAAAAATAGGCCCAGGAGTTTGGAAATAAAGAAACCCCAGTACAGTATCAGTACAATGCAGTACATAGCTCCTGGGATTCCATAAATAGTTCCTGGGATTCTGTAAATAGCTCCTGGGATTCTAATAAATAGATCCTGGGTAGCCATGGCCCCTAACACAGAAAGAGGCCAAAGCAATAAGTTAAGGTATATATTAAATTAAGCCCGCGATTGGTTTTAAAGCTTTTTAAGGGTTAGCTTAGAATTCATTTCGGATCGGTTTATGAATTGTTTCGGGATTAGTTCAAATTAGTTCAAAGCGTATCTAGGGTATTCTAGGGTTGGTCTAAAGTTTTCTGTGGTTGGTTGAAAGTTTGTTTGCGGTTTATTTAAAATCGCTTTAGGATGCTTCGATTGAGGGTAGTTCTGGCTTATATAGAGATGGTTTAGGGTTTTTTGAATAGCTTTTTAGAGTTTACCTAGGGTTGGTTTAAAGCTGATTTAGGATTGGTATAGCGTTTATTTAAGGTTGGTTTAAGTCTGATTTAGGTTTGGTTTAAGATTTGTTTAGGGTTGGTGTGGTGTTATTTAGAATTGGTCTAGGTCTGATTTAGCATTGGTTTAGGGTTGCTCTAGAGTTTGTTTGGGGTTGTAAGACTTGATTCGGTTTAAGGTTGATGTAAAGTTTCTTCAAGGTTTATATATGTTTATTTGCAACTCATTTCCGGTGTATTGAAGGTTTATTCCGAAAAACTACACAATGTAGAAGCTAATGGTCTTAACAACTCCAACGAAGAACCCCCGGAAGCGGAACAACACGAACACAAATGCAGGAAATGTGGAAACCTACAGGGCCACATTAAAACAACAAAATAGAAACTCCGAAAGCAAGAAAGCAAGAGAGCGAGAAACCAAGAGCAACCAAGAGCAGCCAAGAGCAGCCAAGAGCAGCCAAGAGCAGCCAAGAGACCCAGAAACCAAGAAACCCAGAAACCGGGGGAACAGAAAGTTAGAACCATGGCGCGTTGCAGAATGAGCGCAGCGGCTGCAAGCACGAAATTTAGACAAGAAGTAACAGCCCTGGCGCGTTGAGAAATGACCCCTCGCGCGTTGAAAATGACCACCCTTCCATTTTAGAGATCGCTAGCGGAGATCTTGCCAAGAGACCTCTCATATAGATCTCTTTCAGAGATCTGGCCAAGAGACCTCTTATAGAGATCTTGTACAGAGACTTTGCAAAGATCTTGCCAAGAGGTCTCTTGCGGAGAGCTTGCTGAGAGATCTGAGAGATCTCTTCAAGAGTTCTCTTGTACAGAGAGCTGGTATAAAGATCTCTTATATACAGAGCTGTTGCATGGAGCTTGCTCAGGGATGTTGCGGGGCGCTTGAACACAATCTACAGATCTCTTGCAGAGACCTGTAAGGAGACCTCTTAGAGATCTCTTGCAGAGGGCTTGTGCAAAGATATCCTGCAAAGATCTTGCCAAGATACTTCTCAAAGAGAGCTTGTCCAGAGAAATTGTACAGAGATCTCCTACAGAGATCTTGCCCAGAGGCCTAGCATAGCCTAGCATAGAGATCTCTTGCAGAGATCTTGCCAAGAGACCTCCTGGAGAGATCTTGAACAGAGACCTCGTGAAGAGAACAAAGATCTTGCTAAGAGATCTCTCATGATCTCTCAGAGAGAGCTTGAGCAGAGATCTTACTTAAAAATCTCTTACCGCTTCTACAGAGACCCTGTCAAGGAGGTCTTGCACACCATCTTCCACAGGGATCTTTACAAAGGGAACTTGCAGAATCTACCCTGGTATCTCTTTGTCATTCTTTGTCATGTTCCTTGCAACAATGTTTGGGGTCTCTTGCCGGGTTATTTTTTTTTGGTACAATGTACCTAAAGCATTGCTGTGCACAAGTTGGAGGTGAGCTGGGGCGAGGCTGGCTGGGTAGAGTTGCGCTTTCGGGCGTGCCTTCAGTCGCCCAGGGCTACCCGTCCTATCCCGTCCTTATGGCCTTCGGGGCCGCGCGCCACCAAAGCCAAGGCACAGCTTCGGCATTGAAGGGACCACAACATAAAACCTTGAGTTCCTCATCTTCCGAGCCCTCCACCGCAGCAGCTAGAGCAGCTAGCGCAGCAGCCAAGGCAAACTTTTTTCGCTGTGTTTCCTTGGAGAATCTTGGAGATGTTGATTCATATGATTTGATATGTACACAAAGTGGGTTGAAAAAGAAAAGTACCGAGAATAAACGGCCCGAGGTTTGAGCAGGGATTCTTGTCATGACAGGCGCACAAAACCACTTGGTCGCGGAAAAAAATCACCAACACACCAACACAACATATCATATGAAACTTGTTGCCTTTTTCGGCACAATTGCCTAAAAAACAAGCACAAACGAAAACTAATCGTCACTAATCCGACTGAGAGCGTCCCCATCTTGCTTAGAGTCCTGAACGGCCCCACCTGCGCTATGTGATTCTTCTGCCATTTGTTGTATCCGAAGCATTGCCCCGGCCACGAAAGGTGCTCCCCAACCCACAAATCCTTCAGCGATGACTTTGCGAAAATCGAATGAAGCTTCGCCTACGAAGGCATCTAACAAAGCACTTTGCAACGCAGCAAACATATTGCCCATGATCTCAATGGAGTCTAGCGGAAGCAATACTTCCTTTTGCCAACTAATCAAGGCCTGGACATCCGAGGCCACGTCCAACTCCTCATACTCCTCATACTTCACCTTGCAAAGATCTTGGCATAGTTCCGTTAAGTTGCTCTGAATGTGAATGCCATGTGCCGATAGCTCAGGAAACCCGGCCAAGAGGAGGCTTGGACGTAGGGTACACACCTGCAAGGCAACAACTTGAGCAAAGGCTCTGCCCTGCTCTTCACGCAAAGCTTGCGCTTTTCCCATTCTCTGAGGATGCGCGTGCTTCCGTATCAGCTTCGAGAGCGGCACTGGCAACTTCACTTCAGGAGGTCTCATTACAAAGCAAGCACGCGCAGCTTCCTTACGCAAGTTCGCGTCGCTATTCCTTAATGCTCTGCCCAATTGATGGACGAGAAGCAGATCAACGGAACCAAAGTTGGAAAGTGTTTCTGTTGCATGGATGGCAAGCCTTGTAGCCCAGCGCCTGTCTGGCTCACTTGTCTTAATAGTCACTTCTGCAGCTCTTGCAAGTGCTTGTGTCAAAGATGGCACTGCAAGCTTGGCTGCTCCGCCCAACAGACCAAGTGCTTCTGCAGCTTTGGCTGCCCGCTCGAAGCCCTGGGTGTCAGAGAGGTCCTGTCTGGCTATGGTAACAGCAAGCGCAACCTCTGCAGGATTCAAGATCCAAATTGCCGCCTCGCCGAACAGAGTCACCATCTGCGGGTCAACCTGCGCCCGAATCTCTGACTTCAAAGCCTTCATGCGCTTCCGCACATGTTTCACGTACTCGGAAGAATTTTGCGAAGCAGCCCCTGCCTCTATTAAGACCTCCAGCTCTGGGAATCCTTTGGCATCCTTGCCTTCAAAAGATTGACCTCGACGTTTAAGGATTCTATGCACGATGGAAGCCCATGCGTGAAACCCCCACTGCACAAGCCCTTCTGCAACATCTCTGAGCGAATGCGAACACCTTTGATCTAGCAACGCGTCCTCAATGCTGTCCAATATGCTGTCGGTCAATGTTTCTTCACTTGGAGGATTGGACTTCGCGTCTGGGCTCCAAGCAGCACCTAAGACCGTCAGCGAGCGCAGCTCTTTGGTGGCATTCTCCGCCTCTTGGATTCGTTGCTGTAAGATCTTCAATCCACGCCAGCACGCTGGCGGGCCCAGCTTGACCAAGGTCCCAGCAGCCTCCTGACGTACTGACCGATTGTCATCATTCATGAAATCCAAAAGCCGGTGGATAGCAAAACTCAATGATTGCCCTGTCAAAGTGCTGGAGAGCAAGCGGGTAGCTGCATCACGGGTCTCCTCATTAGCATTTTTTGGCCAGGGCCTCTCAGAGGATTTGCCCCTCCTCATTAGCATGAAGCATTAAACAGGTGCGCCATAATTTGCCAACATGAAACTCCATGAAACTCCATGAAACAGATGTACAGTGCTGAATCAATACATCTGGTGGAACGAGAAAACATGGGAAGTCCTCAGTGCAGCCATTGGATTCCAACGCTGAAGCTAGCAGGCAAGTAGCCGCAACATCTGGAAGTTCTTCATCAACCGCTACCAAAGCCATTTCAGCATAGTGGCGGCGTTCCATGTGCCACTTGTGCTGCGATTTTTGGGTGGCAGCGCGGACTAAAGCTTGCAGGGCCACAGTCTGCAGGATCTGCACCTTGTTGTTGCGGATTTTCATGAGTCGTGTTTTCATAACACGCAGCAGGAAGTCAGAAGCGCGGCGAAGCCCCCACAGTAGAGCCACTGTCACCAACAGAGCCAGCACGAGCAGCAAAGCCGCAGCGACTATCAATTGCCAGGATGCTATCGGAAAACGGACAAACTTTCCACTTGTAAACAACCACCAATCAGGCTCCTCTGTCAGGAAACTTGATGCTGGCTGCCAGTTCGGATCCCCGGAGGATAGTACAAACACGGGCTTGCCAGGAAACTTCTTCTTCACAGCGACGGCGATGTCCAATTCAGAACCGCAACCAATCGCGCCGAACGATCTTTCTAGCGGACGCTTTGGAAATAGCGAAAGCGACACCAGGGACATCACAACCGGAGAAATGCCTGAGGAGCATGGGCGTATGATCTCCCTTGACGCATTATATGTTGAGGAGCATGGGCGTATGATTTCCCTTCATTGCTTCATCCTTGACAATTTGATTTAGTCAATTCAGCACCACCTTCGCATTTTGCAACATGCATGCTCTACGCAAAGCCCTGTTGATGTGGTGGCTGCGCAAAGAAAGTCCCAAAGAAATGGCAGATTAGATCAATGGCAGGCGTGGGAGCAAGGCAATTTTGTGCAGTTGTTCGAAGTTTTTTCTTGCGACTATGCTGTTGGAGGTCCCCAGGCTTGATTTTCTATGATTTTCTGACCTAAAGCATCCTCAGGCCCTCAGGCCGTGAACTTGCCTCCGGCATAAGCCTGGTACAGGTTTTATATTGAACAATTGAGAAAAGGTCGCAGGAGACGCGCGGGTGGTTTCTGAAACTGCAAAAAGGAACCGTGATGAACCGTGCTATGCATACACGTCTTCAATGTCCCTCTTTCATGCCTTTATTAAACATGTGGCCTTACCTAGATCCAACGTGTTCAGTTGACCTTTAAGCCCTTCTCGGCCTGTGAGACCCTCCCACGGCGCAATCAAATAGCGACTTGCTCGAGCTGGCATGACATATGATGTGTGGCCACTACCCTCCGTCAGCACTGCAAACTGCGTGCCCACAGTGACAGTTTCTGCCAATGGATTTCCAGCACTATCCCCCAGAATAATGTTGTCAGAGCCTCCAGCTTGAGCTGCGTACGCCCCTGTTCCAAACCAAAAGTTCCAAAGTTCCAACTTGCCACCGACTGAAAACTGAAGCGTGCAACTTTCGTTATCGACCTGATTGAAATCGTGCACACATAGTGTCTGTGCTTGGATGCATGACCTGACCAGCGCCACGTCGGCGCTTTTGATGACCACGTCGGCGGTCCCACTATCCAGCGCCAAGGTCACTGCAGATGTTTCATTGACATTCAGGTCAGCCCAAACGCTACCTCAGTTGAGCGAGTTGAGCCTTCTGGGTGATCGGTGGGCAACCCAAGAGCGGATGTTCTATGGTTTTTGTATGTTTTTGCGACAAAACCGAACGAAATCAGCCAAAGGAAAAAGGAAAGAACAAGGAAAAAAAATGCGTGGCAACTTCCATGGGCAATGCCATTGCAATGCCTCAGGAAGGCATTTTTGAATCTTTTGCGGAGCGTAGTTGATGTAGTTGGGAATTCACAGGCGGAATTGGTCGGGGACCAACTTTGGCAATTTTTTGGGAAACTGTTTGAACTCTGGGCCAGAATCCAAACCACTGGAACTGCATCAAGCAACAATAATAAAGGGCCAACTTTGACCAAATAGCTGTGGCAATGGATGAACGGGAACGAACAAATTCCTAGGATCACATGATCAAGCAATTTGACCAAAAGAAACCCAAATTCTTCACTGGCCAACATGAATATGGACAGAGAACGACGGTCACAGTCAAACTGGAACTAGTAAGGACCGCAAATTGAGGCACCCACGCCGAGGTTGTTGCAGATTTGGACATGATAGTCTGAACAAAGAGACCCTAAGCCTGCACACACCATTCTGAACTTTCCTTGACTTACAGTTCATGAAATAAATAAATATTAATATTAGTATTAATATTAATATTAAAATTAGTATTAATATTAATATTAATATTAGCATTAATATTAATATTAATATAAATATAAATATATAAATATATAAATATATAATATATAATAATATATAAAATAAATATATAATATATATAATATAATAATATATATATATACATATAATATATAATATATAACGTATATAATATATATAATATATAACGTATATAACGTATATAATATATAATATATAACGTATATAATATATAATATATACCGTATATAATATATAATATATAACGTATATAATATATAACGTATATAATATATAATATATAACGTATATAATATATAATATATAACGTATATAATATATAATATATAATATAAAATATACAATATATAATGTATATAATATATAATATATATTATAAAATATATAATATATACTGTAATATAATATATATGTATAGTTGGAACCTTTTTACTGCCACATCAATGTGGGCGCGAAGATGCCTTCGCACTAAACAAATCATAAAATTGAATGCTGGAGCAGTTGGAGGAGTATCAAAACACATGATGTACATTGTGGAACAAACATGAACAGACCTCATCTGCAGAGGGTCATTTTAAGGCAAGTTTAGATTTACGGTTGATAGGACATGTAGTCATACTTGTACCGTCCATTTTACGACCAAACTAGCTCCTCTACTAAAGAAAGGTTGATATACCCTGAGAAAACCTGGGAAATTCAAAAACATCCATTCTGAAATATGGCACTGGTGGTGAATACGACCCTGCATCCAATCTCTCAAGATGCCACTTTTGGTGCCCTAAATGGGGGTCAAAATGGGTCAATTGGGGGTCAAAAAGGGCACTGAGACTGAAACCTGCAAACACGCAATTTTTCAATTCCTAACAACATATTTCCTGGCAACATGTTTTCGATGCTTTTATGGCAACATATTAAACAAATCGTCTTTTTTTTGGTGTTTTTTCCCAATGTTTTTGATGATTTTGATCTATTTGTATCTATTTGTACTCCGAGAGTTTACATCAATTTTCTGGGATGCTGCGGGATGCTATAAAAAATGATAAAATGGATGGCCGTGTAAAATCATGGGATTTCAGGTGCCCCGCGGCCTGGCTGTGGATGGCCCCCTTTTAAGGCAACTGGGGGCCTTGGAGGGTGTAATAGACAGTAATAGAGGCACATTCTGGCGGTGACACTGGTATTACGGCAGGCGTACGGCGTACTACAACAGGCCAGAAAAGTGTGTCTTGTTTCGTAGGTATTCACATGTCTGCACCGCTGTTCTTTCACTTTGGTTTTTATACCCTGATTGGTTTTTGAGCATCTCCCCCAACAAGGAAAAACGGATCGTGGGCCTCACTTATTTCTCCAATATCTTACACACATCACATAAGCATAATGTTTCACATTCTTTCGTTATTGCCCTCATATGTTTTGCATAGTGTTTGTATTGAATCCAAGTTCATCTTGTAAAACCATCCCGGAATGTTGCCACAAGGCGTCAAAACTCCAAAAGGGAAAGGCAACAAAACCAAAAACTGAAGGAGTGCACTCCAGTGTGGTTTGGTTGAGAGTTGCAAGGTTCTTCTCTAGGACTGGGGAAAGAGATAGCTCTTGATCAATTTTGATGAATCTTGGGGGCCTTGCAAGATTCTGCATTCAAACACCTGTCTCATATTTCCTGATTGATCGCATGTCCTCATCTTATCTCCTTCTCATGCTTGCCCATTTGTCTTAGGCCAACTAGAGTCAGCACGGTCCACTGGTGATGCTGAGACAGGGTCCAAATCGAAACCAGGCTACCAGGGCATTCCAGAGGCGACATGATGCGACATGGATGGGAGAACAAATGGAGAACATCCCCAAAGACATTTCGCACAATGGGTGTTCCTATGTGTTCCTATTAATTTAAATAAACATATTTATACGGGTTGATTGGGGTTGATTTATCTATTTAGCGAACTTGATTTGCATCAATGTTCTGGTTCGATATGTACCCTCTCATTGATTTTGAAGCATCTCGAACAACATGAAGTAAACATTGTGTCGTATAATTACTTTGTTTGACGATCTTGGCTATGCACAATCACCTTTCTCGCATGATCTCGTTATCTTGTGTTAAACTTTATATTCGTATTTTTGATATATGTTTGTACTTTAAATCGACCACAATTCGCGGCAAAATCAAAAGGGAAAGGCAAGAAAGGCCAAAGAAAAGCAAAGGCCAGCATTCCAATATATTCCAATATAATTGTAAGTTGCCAACCTCTTCTCTGAGATCTGGGTAATTAAATGGATTACTATTGATCACTGTTGAGAGATTCTGCATCATCACTCTATTTTTTGTTTGTAGCGTTCTTTTTTGGAATCTGTTTCAAGGATCTATGTTCACCTTCCAATATACTGCAATCATCTGCAATCTACATTATAGACGAGGCCATGCAGGACCAAGGTTTTTGCGCCCATATCCCAAATCGGGTTGTTTATGAAATGACCCCATGTTCTACCAGTTTGTAAGGGGGAAGGGTGGTTCCATTCCATAGAGGTTCAATCAAGGGGGATCAATCCACCAAGGTAAACATATTATATATATATAGTTAAACCATGTTAAACCACGTGTCAACACGATCTTCCAGTCTTGCAGTAGCATAATTCCATCGACATGTGATGACATGTGGCCACCTTGCATCCAAAATGCCATGGACCGCGTTCAAGGTGAAGGCGCCCGTCTCCAAGACCGTGATGTTGATTTTGGCTTCTAAACTGCTGGCATAGATGTTCAAGTTCACCTGGAATCTGCTTGGAAGCTGATGGAAATGAAATGATTGCCATTCGATGCTCGGAGTCGGATGGCTAAACGCTAACTGCTCTTCCAAACGCAGAAACATGAAGAACCACAGCTGTAGAAAATTGAAAGCTGGCGGTCTACAATGCCAACTGATTTCTGCGCCAATTACATTTGGATAAAAACATCGGGTCAATGTCTAACCCTGCTGTGCAACATGGACAACTCCGGTTGAACGAGCGGGGCCGCTCAAGTTTACATACGGGCCCCAGATTTCAATACCAGCGTTGAACATCACATTCACAAGAAACATTGCCAACCATCAATTTTGGATTCTTATGATTCTTTTTTGGATTTGAACGCATGTTGAGTGCATTTAGGTGTTTCTGGGGGCTGTACATGTGGCATGTGCAGGCCTAACGGATCCTAACGGAATCTGACCTTCATTTGCGTCGGGGGCCTTTGCCTTTCATGTGGGGCCTCCTGCTAGGCCTTTGGCATTTGATCACATGGGGTTTTCATTTGCTCTTGGGGACCCCAGTTCTGACATAGCAAGTCCATGGCTGCCATGGATGCAATTTGGCAATGTGAAAGGGCGGCGTTGTAGAAAACACCACTTGCAAAAACCATGGCCGCCGTGGCGATGAGCCCCTATATAGTAGACCAGGGCTTAAGCTGCAAGCTGTAGGGTTTCCAATTCTGCCACCCATGGACGGCTGCCGGAAAAGGGGGGGAAAAGTTTTTTCATGTCTTCCCATCGTTGTGACAAGGCACAAATTCACCCTGCAAGTGCAAGGTGCACATGCCTTGACAATCAATATGATTGGCCCCATTGCTCGGTAAAACCAACCACAATTCACAAGCTGGTAATTCAGTATCTTGTGGCAGCACCTGAGCGCAAACATGAAGATGAGGTGGCCATTTGAGATGACAATCCATGAGTTCATGCACAGAGATGGCGCTTGTCAGAAAGATGGGCCAAATCAACCCTCTGAGGAGCCAACCAAGTTTTGCCCGTCCCATTCTCGCAAATACGTCTGGAACTGTGCGGTCCCTTTTGAATACAAAATCACACCTGCCATGGCGGAGCAATCATCTGGCACGAGCCAGGGCGCATTCCTCCGGTCCCATGGGAAATGTACATTATCACAGCCGGGACAACAAGCGCTGGTGACCATCAGCGCGCAACCTCCTGGAACAGTAATGTATGTGAAGGTCCTCAGGCTCAGGTGCCACAGCGCACACGTGTCACACCAGCCAACAGGAAAGTCTGGCCATCAATGCAGATTATCCCAAACCTACCAGTTTTTGCCGGTTGCTTCCCCGCCTAGCTCTGATCAGAATGAATTCACAAATCGATGAGATATTTGGTCCAAACAACTTAGAAAATACAACCACTTGATGTGCGGGTTCCTGTGCTTGGTCTTCATCCGTGTTAGCAAAAACAAAAACCAGAACAGAACGCAACCTCTAATACAGGAAAGCGTCTGGTCCAAAGGAAGGTCTCTTCTATCTAAGAAAGTTGTCGCGTCAAGGATCACATGAGGGTAGAACAGGAACAGCAAAAGCAAGCCGAAAACGGCCATACTCAAGCATACACGGCAGCATCGACGCGCTACCCGCTTGGAACGTGTTCGGTAGAGGAGATTGTTGACCCCGCCGGACATGAAGAAACCAACGAGGACCATACTTTGACCGATAATCACACCTAAGTGGCAAATGCCAAGTTCTGCTGCTCAGTCATGGTTCAGAACAGAAACACCATGATTTTGTTTCAAAACCGATACCCAAACGGAAACACATGTCAACTGTTTGTATAGAAACAACTTCAGAATACTTCAGATACTACCGTGATCTACCGTGTAAACATGGGTTTCACAACACGGGTCGTTGATGTTCTTCAACATTTTCGACAACACCCCTGTGTGGCGCCCGTTTGCAACACTCTTGCAATCCTTCAACTTATGTGCCACCTTTGTCTCTTCGACGGGGTGCAAGTTGGGGACGCTCTCCAAAAACACCGTCATGGGATGCCAATGCAATTTACACTTAGGTCGGGTACGCCACTTTCAGAATAACCTGAATGTACCTGAATCATTATATAACTGGTCTGATGGCGGGGTGAAGCACTTATCGACACGCGTTGGACTACATGATGAAAATACTTGTCTTCCGTACGTTTAAACGCGCTCCAGTGAGATTCTCACTGTGACACTCTTTTACAATGCTTCTGCACGACAGCGCTGCAACTCTTTTGCGGCACATCCGGCATACGGCACCGTGCATATCAACACCATCTGCAACAGAGCACAGTGCATCAAAGCGGTTGGCCAATGGGCGGCCCCCCGCTTGACCAAAACACGGCAAAACAATGTAACGCACTATACTATGTTCGAAACTTGCCCCAGGAGATACGACGAAACACGTGTGCGGAGGGTGCGCAGCTAGATATTCTACGTCTTCGATCTACCAGGATCTACCACGCCTGCCAGATCCTGCCAGGCCTGCCCTGTCTGACTGTCTCGGACTGCCTGTCTGACTGTCTGACTGACTCTCTGACTGTCGACTGTCGGACTGTCGGACTGTCTGACAAACTGACTGTCTGACTGACTGTCGGACTGTCTGACTGTCTGACTCTCTGACTGTCGACTGTCGGACTGTCGGACTGTCTGACAAACTGACTGTCTGACTGTCTGACTCTCTGACTGTCGGACTGTCTGACTGTCTGACTGTCTGACTCTCTGACTGTCGACTGCCGGACTGTCGGACTGTCTGACAAACTGACTGTCTGACTGACTGTCGGACTGTCGGACTGTTGGACTGACTGACTGTCTGACTGACTGACTCTCTGACTGTCGACTGTCGGACTATCGGACTGTCTGACAAACTGACTGTCTGACTGACTGTCGGACTGTCGGACTGTCTGACTGTCGGACTGTCTGACTCTCTGACTGTCGACTGTCGGACTGTCGGACTGTCTGACAAACTGACTGTCTGACTGTCTGACTCTCTGACTGTCGGACTCACTAACTGTCTGACTGAGTGACTGACTGTCTGACTCTCGGACTGTCGGACTGTCTGACAAACTGACTGTCTGACTGGCTGTCGAGTACTGTCGGACTGTCGGACTGTCTGACAAACTGACTGTCTGACTGACTGTCGCACTGTCGGACTGTCTGACTGTCGGACTGTCTGACTGTCTGACTGTCGGACTGTCTGACAAACCGACTGTCTGACTGACTGTCGGACTGTCGGACTTTCGGACTGTCTGACTGTCAGACTGTCTGACTGTCTGACTCTCTGACTGTCGGACTGTCGGACTGTCTGACGAACTGACTGTCTGACTGACTGTCGGACTGTCTGACAAACTGACTGTCTGACTGACTGTCAGACTGTCGGACTGTCTGACTGTCGGACTGTCTGGCTGTCTGACTAACTGACTGTCTGACTGAGTGTCAGACTGTCGGACTGTCTGACTGTCTGACTAGCTATATAGCTGGCTGACTGAGTGTCGGACTGTCTGACTGTCTGACTGGCTGACTGACTGACTGTCGGACTGTCGGACTGTCTGACTCACTGTCTGACTGGCTGACTGACTGACTGACTGTCGGACTGGCTGGCTGACTGACTGTCTGACTGTCTGACTGGCTGGCTGGCTGACTGACTGACTGTCGGACTGGCTGGCTGACTGACTGACTGACTGTCGGACTGGCTGACTGACTGTCTGACTGTCGGACTGGCTGACTGACTGTCTGACTGTCTGACTGTCGGTCTGGCTAGCTGGCTGACTGAGTGTCGGACTGGCTGACTGACTGACTGTCGGACTGTCGGACTGTCTGACTCACTCACTGTCTGACTGGCTGACTGACTGACTGACTGTCGGACTGGCTGACTGACTGACTGGCTGGCTGACTGTCGGACTGGCTGACTGACTGACTGACTGGGGCTCTCTCTCTCTCTCTCATCATCTCATGTCATCTCAGAGAGTTCAACAGAAGCTGAAGGCGAGCATGTGGCCCAAACGACCTTTGGCGATGATATTTCGGAATGATGACGATGACTGAGGCCATCGGCCCATCCCAACCTCGAAATATGGCGAAATTCCTCGAAACGGCCCATCCGAACCCAGTTTCGTAGCTACCGCCGAGATCGGCCGAGGGACAGACTGTCATGAGGGGGTACGCGTCCTTCAAGATGTCCTCGTCCTCTAAGAAATGCTCCGCCCAATGCAGAATAGCAGTGACGAAAGCTGAAAAGTAAAGGTATTTCTTGAGATTGTTGAGACCAGGATGATTGCTGCTCCACAGAGCATGGCACATTCCTGCCAATAATAAGGGAATAATGGCCACAATGAGCTGCCTGGTGCTTTCCCAATCCGCGGCTTTTCCCAGTATCCCAACTGCCACTGCCACCATCTTCAGAGGCCGCTCAATTAAAGCAAACAGTGGGTTGTACCACAGTCTGTCATCCGCCCTGCCATCGCCATCGACCATGATATCAGTTCGAAAAGTGACTGGAAGAACAACTGGAATAAAGCTGGTAATGAAAAAGCAAGATAAAAGCGCAACGAACTGATGCTGCCCTTCCCAACAAGGATCTTTCTGGTCGAAAAAAACCGAAGTTTGGTCGTCCTCTTCGTTCCATTCGTCCTCTTCTGGCTCTCTGCATGCGATTAGTCGCAAGTCCCAGCACAGCAATAAAGTGAAGAAACAAGCGATGATGATGGATCGGTATCCGTCGACCAAATCTTCGAATCTGCCAGGTGATTTCCAGCGAAAGCCAAGCCAATCAGCCAAAGACAACGCTGGGAACATAGCTAAAACAATGTTGAAGACTAGGATGCTGGTGTATCCATAGCCAGGGGTTATAGCCTTTCCAGTTGCAAGAATTGAAAACAATGGCCAGAATTCGTTTGGGACCTCGTGCTGCAAGGATGATAAAAATTTTGGAAGTGAATTTTGAAGAGCCATCACAGAGAAAAAGTACCAATCCACCACAACACCCACGACATACCAGCCCCATGCCCAATCCGATTGAAGGTCCAACATCTCGTTCAAATGCATTTTCCGGTTAGCTTCGATCAAATCCTCCCAATTTGCTATAGCATAGACGCAAAGACTCAGCACAACAGCAAGCCAGAATGCAAAATATCCACCTGCCACATGTGTAGGACCCTCCGGCCCCAACCACCAAACAGTGCAGAATGGCCACGCCGATGCTGCCACAAAGTACCATGTGATGCTGAGCAGTGTGTGCTTGCGTTGCTTTGATGCTAGCATTGCCATGCGGCAATATATGAGCGTAGCCAGAGGTATCAAAGCCAGTAATGCGGGTGAGAAGAAAAGAAAAAGCAAGACACTGAGTGAAATCATTAAGAAGCGCCCAAACCACAATTTCCAGCTCTGGTGACTCCGTTGCCAGTGTCGTGTCCATGTCAAAGCATTTCTATGATTGGATGCCTTGCCGGGATTTGGTGCTGTGCCTTCCTCTGATTCCTCAGAGTCATATGGAACACGATGAATCTGGATTTCATGCAGTTCATGCAGTTCATGCAGTTCATGCAGTTCATACGCGAAGCCGTCCATGGCACCCAACCTACTTCGAAGCTGAGCAAACCTAGAACGACCATGACCACACCATATCACACCCTCTTTATCTTCAACAGAGCCTCTTAGTCTAAGAAATTGAGTTCTGCATGCTTGTTGGCGTGGGGGCCAAACAGCTTTGAAAAGCCAGCGCTAGCAACACTACAACCTCACAGAATATTTGAGCACAAATTCCTCTCCGGTTTGCATATCAGTCAAAGGGCCGCTACGCCATACAAATACTGCAGTTTAGATGAATTGAGCATCCTGCATGAAGAAATGTCGCTTCTCACACTCAACAGAAAACATTCTGCATGAAACAAAGAGCACTAAAGAGTACTCAAGAGCGAGTATTGGCGAGTGTAGCGTGAAGATGCGTAAAGAAACCCCAATCTCACAGCCAAGGCAGCAAACGGAGCGAAGTGGGGCGAATGGCATCTGACATATGTATACATATGTTGCATGTTTTTGCATGGTCTAGCCGAGTCTAGCCAATCATTTAGAGTTGACATCCGTTGCCTCAAAATTTCAAGCATGAGAGCGGATGTAAGCTTGCAGATTAATCAATCAGATGAAATCACATCAAATAATGAAGGGCATTTAAAGGCGGATAATGAAGACATTGCACAAAACAAGTTGAAAGTTGAATAAAGACACCGATGTTGAATGATTTTGCAACAAATGCCACAGAATCAAGATCTCCAGGCCTACAAGTTCAACACTGATCAGACCTCTGGAGAATTTGGGGATGTTAGGCTGGATTCAAATCTCTGAATGGAGTGCAACAAGGCAGCGCAAGAACAAACCGGAAGGGACTTGCACAGTAGTCTTACACTTTTGTTTGGACATTTACGTCTTGAGAAAATATGAGAAAATTACCATCTCGGAAAAAATGCGATGCCATCGAAGAATTGAAAAACACGGAAGTCGAAAACACAAAGGCCGAAGAGGGTGCAACCAGTTGGTCAGTTGGCATGTTCCTGAAGTAGAGAAGTAGCTCAGAAGTAGGGCTTCACTCCAACTCCTTTAGGCAAGACTTGTCCTGCTGGTAACTTCCGCCTTGTGCGGGTTTTACTTGTAAGTGTTTTTAAAGAAACAAATAGATTAACAAACAACCAAACAAACAAATAAATAAATAAATGGATAAATAATACAGTACACAATTAAATAATACAATACATAATTAACTAAAGTAAGTAAATAAAATAAATAACATACGTATATAGATATAAATACTTACACGCACACACACACACGTACACACACATATAATATATATATATAGGCTCAAGGCTGAGGGTTCCCCGGAGCTTCGAGGAACCCTCAGTCTTGATGCTATATCAGAAGGTCGTTCTTGTATACAGATGGGGGGGGTGGGGGGGGTGTAATAACGTCATGTGAAGTGCGTTGGATGATGCTGAATCCTGGAAGATGTTGCTTGGTTGGAAGATGTTGCTACGTTGCAAGTTTCGTTGTTGTTACAGAAGGGGTTCACAAAAAGCTACTTCAGCACTTGGGGTTGCATCAGCTCAAGGTGTTGCTCACTGGAAGTATCTTTTCACACCCTTGAGTACCATTTCCAAACGCAACTTAGATGAAGACACCTTGAAATTGTTGCAACGCTTGGCACGGAAGAAAAAGAATCCTGCTGTTAGAGAGAAACAGAATTCTTTCCTCCTGACAAGAGGAGACAACGTGGCCGAAAGCCTGGTCCAGGTAGGTAAAAAACAGCTGAGAAGATTAAGTCAGTTACGAGGAGCCAAAGACCGCTTGGAACATAGAAATCTTTTAGCCACCTATTATATTCATAAAAATCTTGGTCTTGACTCTGTCCTCAACGCCCTGCGACTGCACCGTGAGAAAACCAATGGTGCTCTCGCTCCTGCCAACTGCTTCAAACAGCCTCTGTGGACATGAAGATGAAAAAGGTGCGTTCTTCATTTCCTCCATGGTTCTCCAGTGCATTATCACATATTCTACTTCTGAACAGAACGACCAAAATAAAAGAAACCGCACTTCAAATGGTTCGCATGTTCCACACATCTTTAGTCCTCCATGGAGATGTAACATTTTCCTGTTTCAGCACGGACAAACGTCAAGTTCTTCCGCGATGAAAATGGAAGTTCGATTGATCAAACCATTTCAGAGAAAACATAAAACACTGTAAAACACAGTGTAAAAACAACATTTTCCATCGCCATGCCAAAAAAAAGGTTTAGGAAAGCGAAGATAAAAAATATGTGATGTTCATTTCGACCATGGTTCTCCAGTGGATTATGACATTTTGTACGTATCAACAAAAACTGAAAAAATGTATGAAACCGCAATTCCAATGGGAAAAATTTTGAACGCATTTTTGGCCATCCATGGAAGATGTAAATTTATCATTTTTCTGCGTGGACAAACTCCGAGTTTATCCGCGCCGACATTGATACTTTCACTGATGGAACACTTTCAAGGGAAGGCAAAAAATACTGTAAAACACAGTATAAAATCAACATTTTCCATATCCATACAATTAAATTGCAATTGGCTTCCGGGGAACCCCCAGCTTCCGCCCTATATATATACATACTTAGCTGTTTGGGTGAATGTGTAATGTGTTGCTTTAGTCTCTTTTGGTGCTGCCAGTCTATCATTGTTCTCATAACAAAGGGTTTGGCGATGAGATAAGACATGTTCCCTCCAATCCCCACGTTCGCCCACACCCAAACAACACACCCAAACCCATATCATATATTGTCACCAAAGGATGAATGAAAACACTGGCTATACGCTGCGATTTTGACTTTTTAGAATTTAAGCTTTTAATTTAGGGTTTAGGTTTTTAGGCGTTTAGGCTTTTAGGCTTTGGAAAGTAAAAAAAACGCTACGTGGCCCCACGCAGGGATTTCTAATATGCAGGATCCGATGCGGGCAAACGTGGGGTTTGCAGCGGACATGTTTATTTACATCCACTCTGCTCCTCTAATTACAGTGCGTTTCAGATAAATATGAGGTCCAGGTGACCTTTCCCTCTACCCATGCTTTCTTACAGCCGCCCCGCCCCAGAAGCTTCGGGTTCTGTGCGCAATCCAGAACGATTGATGATGCTTAAGTCAGTAGCTCTTGGGTTTCAAGGACATCTTCGCCTACTTCCAACTTGCGAATCTGCCACTACGAAAGCAAATGCAGTGGGCGCAGAAGCCAGCAATGGTCTAGTAAGGGGCCAGGACTCACCTAAAGACTCATGGTATATATATATAATATATATATATATGTATGAGATGAACATACCTGTAGCAGCTGTAGCAATGTTCGGCAATGCTTGGCCATGCTTCATAGACACCTGCAGGTCTTCCAAGTTTACTAACCTCCACGGTCTGAGACATATTTTTTTCTTCGCTCTCTGTCAATCAAGCACATGCGTTTCAGCATTGCAAGACAGAGTCTCGGTTTCAATCTGACATCACAAACCTCAACACGAAGTGGATAGAATCGATAGAATCGATATAGAAATCTCGTTTACTGCAGGTTGGAACTGCCACAGATTTGCTCTGAGGTGCCTTAGTTTCTGGGCTCCAGCTCAGTCAGGAAAGGCTTGCAGCGCGCGTCGACCTGAAGGGATCAACGAATAGAATAAAAATTGAATAAATATTAATAAAATTTAATCAAGACTTCCAAAAAGACTTCCACAGCAATGTTGGCGTCCCCCTCCACAACCCTCCGAAACTTTAAGAACCTTTTGCTCAAGAACTCATGTCAGAGACTGGGTTGTGAGATGGCTCACCTCTGGCTCCAAACACAATCGCTTAGCATGATATCCGTGCTGCGCGTCAAAGTCTGTCAAGCTGGGGAAACTTAACCCTAAATGTGTTTCCTGAAGCCTCCCAATGCCAACAAGTGAACCGTCCTGGAACCCTGAACAGCAACTGAGATCTCGACTCCAACCGGAAAAAGAATGTTTCAACCCAAAAAACAAAACCAAGTTTCCCCAAAACTCCAAGCAGCCACCTCGCTGCCAGCTGACGCACCTTTGTGCCACTTGACATCTAAAGGGCTTCGGTCCGGCCCAGATGCAGGTTCTTCAAGATTCCTAGACTACACCCGTAGGGTAGTAGTCTGGACTACACCCGGTGGGTAGAAGTCAAAGCAAAAGTGGAAGTATTTCCATTTGAGAATTGGATAAATAGGGATGCATGAAATTCTCACACGCACTCCCCCTATGTGATCAGTTTCACTGACCACATATTCAGCTCAAGCCCTCTAAACAAGTCTATCATCTGCAGTGCAGCAAATCGCACATGGATTGAAGGCCCAAGTGGACCATTGGATCCCGCATCACGACAATGCTCATAATCAACATGAAGTGCATATCCATGTGAGATCGCATACAGCCTATGTTGGGGAACGTCTGACTGTGGGCCACATCTGTGACATCGTGGCGTCAGACAAACTTCCTTGGCATGTCTAAGACCATGGCATTCACGGTCACAGTGGTATCTTCCACCAAATGGCGTGGTGAAAAGGGGTTTTGGTCCTCTTTGGGAACGAGATCCTCTTGATCTCAACATGTTCGCCGGCTCACGCGCCGCTGCGCCGCCATCTGCCGCGCCAGCTGCAGCGCTAGGAATGCCAGCTGCTCCATAACTTCTTGGAGCGCCATCAGCACTGCCAGCAGCTGTGGACGCAGCGCCCGCAGCACGGCCAGCAGCCGTATTTCCATCGCCAGCAGCGTCAGCAGCACAGCCAGCAGCCGTAGATGAAGTGCCCGCAGCGCCAGCAGCACGGCCAGCAGCACTAGATGAAGCGCCCGCAGCCCCAGCAGCACGGCCAGCAGCCGTAGATGAAGCGCCTGCAGCGCCAGCAGCACGGCCAGCAGCCGTAGATGAAGCGCCTGCAGCGCCAGCAGCCGCAGATCCAGCGCCCGCAGCGCCAGCAGCACGGCCAACAGCCGTAGGTGAAGCGCCCGCAGCGCCAGCAGCCGTAGAAGGCAACCAATTTGGCCTGACAGTTGGATCACGTTGCTGCTGATTTCTTTCATCCTCATCTCTTTCTGGCGCATGCCACAAAAACGCAGGCACGTTCAGCAATGAACCTTTGTATTTGACAACAGTGAGCTTGTCAACTCTGTGCCACATGAAAATGCCCATGACGCATGCTCCAATGATGAAACCGGCAAAAAGGATCACAGCCACAAACATGATGAAATAAAACTGACCGTCTCTCTGCTGCAAAACTGGATTGAGGTCTTGAATGACCAAAGCATTTGAAATATCTTTTTTCTCCTCATTCGATGCTCCTGCGAGCGCCAATTGTGTCACCAAAATGATGATCTTCAACGCTTTCTCACGTGCTTCTTGTGTCATCCCAAAAGTGGTTTCATTCTGTTCTCCGTCTCCTATCTTTTCCAAAACTTTCCAACCTTCCAAAAACATGCCCATGGTTTCTTTGTGCTGGTTGAACTTCTGCACCGATAAAACTTTGGTGCCCAGGTCAGCTGGCATCTCAGCTCCAGGCAAATGCCGGAGCATCCATTCCCCAGACAAAACTCTTGAGCGCAAAATGAAGGCCCTTTTCCGCAAATGGCGCGTCCGCCAAGATCCAGTATCTCCGGCAATGATGGCTAATGCCGCTGAGCTGTCTGTGTAGGAAAATGACCTAGCACAAACATCCAATGCCTCCTCCAAAACGACTTTGACAGCATCTCCCGCCAATGCTCCTTCAAGCACCTCCACAAGTTCGGCCTCGGCCGTCGATGCAGCTTGAATGGGCTGCTTGCCAGCCTTCCAGAGCAACAGCGACGATCCCCAAAGGATCAAATGGCATCCAAATGAGATATCGCTATATGATGCATCCGTGTACACATTGAGCTGCTTCTCGCCCATGTTGTTCTGAAAAATCAAATCTTGGTCCATGGTGGCTGCCAAATAGTACCACACTGATTTCACCAACTGCACAACCTGCATAGGTGACTTTGTGATCAATGACGCCAGCTTGGAGACAGTGAAAGCCAAATCAGGCCTGGACCTGGCAGTGATCCAAACCAATTCACCAATGACTCGCTGGGCTTCTTTGACTGCCATTGGAGTCTTCTCCTCACCTTCAATGACCTCGGGCTCCTTCACCAAAGGAATCTTTCTAGTCGGCCACGTAGTGGGATCTGCTCCAAGATTTCTTTTCAGCAAGTCCTTGATGTAGTTTGTCTGCGTCATCAACCAGGCTCCATCTTCTCTTCTCCATAGCTCCGCGCCCAAAAATCTCACCTCCTTCTGCATGTTGATGGTCTCTGGCTCCGATGTCTCCCATTTCGCCTGCACCCCTTGAATGACTGCAGCGATGGATGAGGGAAAGCCAAGGACCAGAAGATCATCCACATAGACCAAAAGTAGTCCCACAAACTCTTCCTCATTCGTCTGCAAGTTGGGACCTGGTTGCTTCAGCATCATTCTCCACATGTTTGGCTCCGTGATCATTTGCTGCAAGGTCAAAATGCCACCCTCGCATGGTAACTCCATCTTTGCAATCTCCTGATCACGGTAGTCTGACCACAATTTGGGTGACTCCTTGTAGCCGTAGAGGGCCATGATGACCTCGTAGAATTCGTCTGGCTTGGCCAATCCAGCCAAAATGAGAAGAGCAGGAGGGCGGATGATGGCTCTTCTAGGCTCCATCTTCTCCCCATTCTCATCCTTTGACCCGGACAAAACCATTGGAGCATTTAAAAATGCTGTCCTCACATCCATGACGCTCCCTTCAAAACTAAATTGTGATGCCACCGTCAATGCAGCTCGAAGTGCCACTGCTGATGCTCCGCCTGCAAAGAGATCTTGCCCTTCTTCTCTTTCTGAGAAGTTCCCACAAGCCACCAATCGTGTCTTTTTCTTGCCACCCTTGTTGGTCTGATCTGGCTGCACTGTGAAGACTAGCTTGCTAGGGATAAGTTCTGCTCGATCTTCGTCAAGCAGCTTCTTCACCTCAGCTTCTGTGATCTTTCTCAGCGCCCCTTTCGTCTCAAACAAGGAGGTCAGCTCTTTCTCGATGGATGGCCTCCAAACCTCAATGGAACGGCGAACTTCAGCTTGTGACACAATGCGTGTCTGCAAAACTTCTTCTCCTTTCTCAGGTCCAATCAACTCTTTGACCATGGTGATGGAATCCAGCACCATGCCAGCAACTTTCTCATCATCTTCCATGGCCTCAACCATCTCCTCTTCTATCAAACGTTGGACCCTTTGTTTCTTGGCCCATGCATCCCTTTCTTCCTCCTCAAAACTTGGTGATCTGCCATCTCCTTCTTGGTTCTCAAGTTCATCTGCTTCCGCGGCGTCCTCAACCTCCAGCATGTATATGGACGCTTTGTGTCTGATTCTTCTCCTCTCTTCGATTGGGTTCAAGGCATCTTCAACTCCAATCCAATCCTCCAACTTTGGTGGTTCACTCAAGCCCTGCATGACCATCTTCGTCAGCGCCTGAGTTCCATCTGCCCTTTCAATCCAATGCCCATGATGAACCCAAGAAGGACATAGGTAAGTGACCTTCTCCTGTGTTGGTTCCAGTTCTCGTGATCTCCAAAACCTCTTTCTGACCAAAACTTGCGCCAAGAAAGGCGGTGTCTTTTTCTCCTTGTCAACCTGCTTCTGTCGCAACTTCTCATTGATGAAGCGAGCTGCAATTGGCCAGCGATCAAAAGGTGCTTCAGCTCCATGAAGTGTCCGCCTGATGGCTGCCTTGATGTGCTGGACAATCGCTTCACAACGTCCATTCATTTGGGGCTGATCCCCAGGCGTAAACGTCTGAAGGATGGTGCGTGACAGGCACCATTTTTCCAAAATCCTCGATCTGAACTCAGCTCCTCTGTCGCTATGCAGCTGTGTCACTCGATACCCGTCTGCTCTCAGACGCATGTACATGTTGATGATCGCCCTGGACACATCCTCTTGGCTCCTTGATGCCAAAGGCTCGCAAAGCTTGATGACTCAATCCTCACCGGATGTTTTTCTTCAAGCTCCTCTGATGTGTCCTCCTTTGGGCCTTCTTCTGGGTTTTCAACCTGATCTGCAATCTGCTGTAGCTCCTCCTCTGCTTCTGGATCCTCAATCTCCGGCGCATCTGGGGGAACTTCAGGTATCTCCTCAACCTCCTCCTCTCCATCTTGGTTCCTGGCTGTCCAAGTGAAGCTGGCTACCAGGAGATACTTCGCCTTCTTCTTCTGCAAATCAGGTGCTTCTTTGAAAGGTCCTGAGATGTCCACACTAAGGACACCCGCCTTTGGTGGCAATTTCTGCCGCCGATGATGAGCACAGGCCTCTTGGCACACTCTGCAATCTCTTCTAAAAGGAGTATGGCCTGCTGCAATGTGCTCCTGCCATGAAACTGCCCGTAACTTGACCTCTTCGCCCATGGTGCAGGTTTGGAGAGCAACAGCAATGGACCTCATCATCAAGGGTGGCCACCGTGACAATCTCCTGGACGATTCGCAGATCTCTGCCTTGGTCATTCCAGAGACATCACGTGGTTGCCCTTTCTTTCCTTGAAGCGGTACTTGAAGTGGCAGATTTCCTCCTATAGTCGTTGGCTTTGTAGCTATGGCCCCAAACTCTGACTGGTCAAAACGCTGGGTCTGCAGCTCATAGATCTCGGCCAAGCTCTTCCATTGAGGTGTTCTCCAAAGCGACACCACTTCAGGCTTGTGTTCAGGTGAGGCAGGCTGCTCCAGGATCAAAGTGGTGGGTGTCTCTAGCCCAGCTGCTCTGCGCACCGTCTCTGACACAATGTAGAGAACCAAAAACCGCATGAGCAACGTGTCATCCAAGGTGACCTGCTCTTTCTCAAAGTTCGAAAGCCCTTCTATGCCAAACTCCCCTCCATTCCAACTTCTCAGAGGCCTCGGCATGGCTTCCCCTGGAACTTCAAGATGTCTGAGAACCGATCTGGTCCTGCATGGTGGCCCGGCTATCCAACCCTTCACCAATCCATCCAAAGCTGCCCTCAACAAGAGTGGGTAGGCCTCACCTTCAGGTGAAAGATCTGCTTCAGGCTTTCCATGGGTGATGTCAAACTCATACATCAATCGAGGATCACCTCCAATCTCATGAAAAGCCCTTCCCAATGTGTAGCCTTCATTCTTTCCCGAAAAGGCGTGAATCATCATACCCTTCGCCCTCCAAAGTTTCCTTCTTCTGTTTCCCAACGGTAGGATGTCCGTTGCAGGCTTCTCCACCAAGCTTCTCTTTACCTCCTCAGGGATTCCTTGAAGAGCTGGGTGTTCATCAACCAACCTTCTCAACCATGCCTCTTCTGAGTCCTCCCCCGTTTTCAAACTTTTCACAACCTTCACGGCCTTGGCCTCAATCTCCTCGATGAGCTTCATGGCCGTGGACTGTGATACCATTGGACATCCAGCTTCAACCACCACCTCCAACTTTGCCAAGCACTGGGTGCACCACCTGAAGACCTTCTGGCTTCCATGAGATTTCACATCCAAGGACTGCAGTCAGCAATCCCATGGGCACTATGGGCTCCGTGCCTTCTTCGCCCACAATGACTCCCGTTGGAGTGAGTGCCATATAGATCTCCTTGTCACCTGCCAGCGTCACCTTGACCTTTGGTAGATGGTGAAGACGTTCTCCCTTTCTTTTTGCTCGCAAAGGGTGTGTTGCCCCTGAGTCCAGTAAGCCCTTGTTCACCATTGGGCACAACTTGGAGATGCGAAAGGGTCGCATAGAAGCCTTCTTGAGCTCATCCAGCTGCTTCTGTAGGCCCAAGATCCTTTCTTGTGCGTCCTCCCCTTTCTGTCTCTTTTCTTTGACATCTCCTTCATTCATTGATTTGAGCATCCGACTTGCTTCATCCAGCAACGACTTCATAGTTTCTTCTCCTCCATTACCCGTGGCCTCAGACTGCTCCTCGGACTTTTCAGGAGATGTTGTAGCGGACTTCACATCCTTCTCTGCAGTCTTGGAACCAAACTTTGCTGCCTTCGGCTTGGGCTCCTCTGTGGTCGGACAGGCTGCGGCCATATGGTCCTTTCCTCCACATGTCCAACACCTTCTTTCTCCATCCAACTGGTGTCCAAAAGGACATCCTCTACCTCTTCGGCAACCTGAGTCTGTGAGGTAAAACCTACATGGTTTCCTCCTCCCTTCAAACTCCTCTTGAGGCTTCCCTTCGGCCTGGTCCTTTCTTCAGGCTTGCTTCCCGAGGCTTCCTCAAACTTCTTCACCTTTGGCTGGCTCTCTGCCATCACTTCCTTCCTTTTTGCCTGCTGTCCCATCTGCTCCAGCTCTGCAAGAAGGTGTTCGCTGTACTGGGTCACTGTCTCCAACGTTGGAACTGTCTCCACCAACAATGAGCTCTTGACCAACGACAAGCGGAAGTTGAGATCTGGGTAACTGGAAACAATTTTCCTCACCAAACGTCCCAATCCCTTCATCAAAATTGAACTGTCTGGAATTGAAACTCCAACTTCAAGGGCCCGGCGCTTCCGTCTCATCCAACGTCTCAGCTGTTGGATGGCTGAACCCACGGTTGCAGCTTCCATAGGTGCTTCCAGCGCCGTCAAAATAGCGCTTCTCTCTGTCAGCCCTCCAGGTTGAAACTGCAGCATCGCACGAGGAACAAAATGCCCAAAGCTGTGATGGACTTCGCCGCAATCACCTCCTCTTTCATCGTCTGCGGCAACGCATTCAAGAGCAAGGACGAAGCCCTTCTTTCCAGCCGGGACCACTTCTTCTGCTGCAACTCTGGTGTCGGCCTTGGTGTGCTCGTCAACCTCTCAATTGGCGATAGCTTCATGTGGTGATCATACCAAGTCCTCGCTGTTGAGAGGGTCAAGTCCCACCACATCTCACTCGTTGAGCTCAAGTCTGCCATATGAGGATGCAGACAAATCACCCAATCACCAAAATCGATGGGCGCCGTCTCCGGATTCCATTCAGCAAGTTTTGGGAGATCCGCCACATAGCGCACCACTTCAATCTCATCACCTTTTCCTTCCTCCTTGGAGATCACAATCTGTTTCTGAAGCTCCTGCATGCCCTCCATCAACTTGAGCATGATCCTCATGGACTGCTTGTCAACGCTCTCCTTTGGCCTGCTTGCTCTTTGCGGCTCCTCAGGAGACGAATCGCTCTCTGACTGTTCTTGCCGGGCTTCTGCCCCATCCTCCTGAGAAGATCTGTCTTGCCGGGCCTCTGCCCCTTCCTCCTTAGAAGGTGTTCCTTGCCGGGCACCTGCCCCTTCCTCCTTGGAAGGTCTTTCTTGCCGGGACTCTGCCCCTTCCTCCTTTTTTAACATGCTGGCTGCTTTGTCATCTGGTGTGGTAAACCTCGACGATCCCTTCTTTTCCAAGGCTTCCAACAACTCTTGACGCTCTTGACGAAGTCTTTGGTTTTCATGCTGTGCCGCACGCAACTGAACCCCTAGATGTTCTATGCCATGCTCAACTTGCATTCTCCACATGTAATCCCTTTGCCTCGCCTCATGTTCACCTTGCTGAGATCCTACTGATTGAAGCAACCCTGTGAACCAACCTGGAACTGCTTGTCGCTCAGCTCCCCCGTGTCCATGTTCTCCAACGGCAGGACCATTCCATGAAGCCGCAGGCGATGCAAAAGGCATCTGGTGGATCTCATGAAGTTTCACCGTCTGCTCTGGTGAAAAAAGTGGCAACATACTTTGGACCTGTCCCTCTGGTGTCACAAAGGAATGGGGACCTAGTGAAACTGGCTGTCCACTGGGTGTTGCCATCTCTTGACGCTTCTCTGGTTCTATTTCTTTTGGGGTTCCTTTTTGGCCTCTGACTAACCCTCCTTTGACTTCTGACCCTGGCTAACTGGTTCTGTGGCTGCCCTTGGTGACCTAGAGCCCTTTGCAGCGTCTGACCCTCGCCCTTTCTCCAACCCATCCGGTGTCCTCAAGGCCAAGGCTTGAGAAGCTGGTACAAGTTCTTGTCCAACCAGTTCCAGGCCTCCCTCAGCTGCATCTCCTCTCGCCCCAAGCGCCTGTGCTGCATCGCCTTCAGCGCCCGCAGCCGCCATCTGCCGATCACCAGCTGCCGCCGCTTGCACCGCGCCAGCCGCTGCCATCTGCTCAGCGCCAGATCCATCGACAGCGCCGCCATCCGGTCTACGTCTACGCATCATGTCAGAAGTCTTTGGGGGTTTACACAAGCTCCTTGGGCTCATAACTTGTGTTTCCTGAAGCCTCCCAATGCCAACAAGTAACCGTCCTGGAACCCTGAACAGCAACTGAGATCTCGACTCCAACCGGAAAAAGAATGTTTCAACCCAAAAAACAAAACCAAGTTTCCCCAAAACTCCAAGCAGCCACCTCGCTGCCAGCTGACGCACCTTTGTGCCACTTGACATCTAAAGGGCTTCGGTCCGGCCCAGATGCAGGTTCTTCAAGATTCCTAGACTACACCCGTAGGGTAGTA
>CAMXCT020002718.1:0-18230 GCA_947184155.2 Cladocopium goreaui | reverse complement strand
TCAATACCAGTAGTACCCGCACGAGGCGGGGCGGAAGTTGCCTTAAAGATATATATAAGACCTTTCTCATCTATAGAACTTGCATGCGCCGTGCGCCAGCGAAGCCCGTGCATGCGTGCACTCTGCGAAACTGGTGTCTTATTTCACATGTCACATGTGAAGCTCCACGTCACACTTCACACCTGACAGTCTTCACACTCCACACTACACACTGCACTCTTCACACTGCACTCTGCGCACTGCACACTCCACACTCCACACTTCACACTTCACACTCCACACTTCACACTCCACACTTCACACTGCACGCTTCCCACTGCACACTCCACACTTCACACTTCGCACTCCACACTTCACACTTCACAGTCCACACTTCACACTTCGCACTCCACACTTCACACTTCACAGTCCACACTTCACACTTCACACTCCACACTTCACACTTCACACTCCACACTTCACACTTCACACTCCACACTTCACACTGCACTCTTCACGCCCCACACTTCACACTGCACCCTTCACACTCCACACTTCATCTCACCTGAGCTCTTCTCACCTTATCCCAGCTCATCTCTTCTCATATGTCATCTAAGCTTTCATGAATCACTTCCCAGTACTACTACTAAGGAACTGGATCTCGACGCCAAAGCGACAAAAAGACGATTTTGAAGCACTTTTTAAAAGGAATTTTAAAAGGAAAATTATTAGCGCCAAAATTGAGAAAATCTGCTGACAAATCACTTTCGCAGCCTGGGTGCAGCCACTCCAATACGATTTATGATCTTCAGCTGCAAAAGACAATAGTATTACGCATGCAGCCGCTGCACCAAGCAACCTTGACGCAGCCACTACAATGCGATCTGCAGAGACTGAGTTGCAAAACACAATAGAACTACGTGCAATGGCGTCGGAAATTGCAGCTCCAAAACCACATTCTCGACGCCAAAGCGACAAAAAGAAGATTTTGAAGCACTTTTTAAAAGGAATTTTAAAAGGAAAATTATTAGCGCCAAAATTGAGAAAATCTGCTGACAATTCACTTTCGCAGCCTTGATGCAGCCATTCCAATACGATTTACGATCTTCAGCTGCAAAAGACAATAGTATTACGCATGCAGCCGCTGCACCAAGCAACCTTGACGCAGCCAGTACAATGCGATCTGCAACCGGAGATTCCAAAACACCTTATAACTACGCACACACAACCACACCCAAAGCAGCTTGCAGCCACCGTTACACTGCGGCAAAAAAAAAAGGCAAACCGACCGCAGCCGCAACCGCCGCACACACGAGGTACCTTCCATCGTCGCCTGCAGACACTTTACACGGAAAAACACAAGGTTTCGTGCTCCGGCTTCCTCCCCTATAGCCCATGCAACATCATGCAGCCATTCCAATGCGATCTGCAACCGGAGATTCCAAAACACCCTATAACTACGCACACACAAGCACACCCAAAGCAGCTTGAAGCCACCGTTACACTGCGGCAAAAAAAAACGACCAACCGACCCCAGCCGCAACCGCCGCACAGACGAGGTACCTTCCATCGTCGCCTGCAGCCACTTTACACGGAAAAACACAAGGTTTCGTGCTCCGGCTTCCTCCCCACAACAGAGCCCTTGCAACATCATGCAGCCATTCCAATGCGATCTGCAAGCACAGATTCCAAAACACCCTATAACTACGCACACACAAGCACACCCAAAGTAGCTTCAAGCCACCTTTACACTGCGGCAAAAAAAAACGACAAACCGACCGCAGCCGCACCCGCCGCACAGACGAGGTACCTTTCATCGTCGCCTGCAGCCACTTTACACGTAAAAACACAAGGTTTCGTGCTCCGGCTTCCTCCCCAAAACAGAGCCCTTGCAACATCATGCAGCCATTCCAATGCGATCTGCAAGCCCAGATTCCAAAACCCCCTATAACTACGCACACACAAGCACACCCAAAGCAGCTTGAAGCCACCGTTACAATGCGGCAAAAAAAAAAGGCAAACCGACCGCAGCCGCACCCGTCGCACACACGAGGTACCTTTCATCGTCGCCTGCAGCCACTTTACACGGAAAAACACAAGGTTTCGTGCTCCGGCTTCCTCCCCAAGACATAGCCCTGCAACATCATGCAGCCATTCCAATGCGATCTGCAAGCACAGATTCCAAAACACCCTATAACTACGCACACACAAGCACACCCAAAGCAGCTTGAAGCCACCGGTACACTGCGGCAAAAAAAAACGACCAACCGACCGCAGCCGCACCCGCCGCACAGACGAGGTACCTTTCATCGTCGCCTGCAGCCACTTTACACGGAAAAACACAAGGTTTCGTGCTCCGGCTTCCTCCCCAAAACAGAGCCCTTGCAACATCATGCACCACTCCCCTTCATGGTTGCCAGTTCCCTTCCTCACCACTCCCCTTCATCATCACTTCCCTTCCTCTCCACTTCCCTTCGTCACCACTTCCCTTCCTCACCACTTCCCTTCGTCACCACTCCCCTTCATCATCACTTCCCTTCTTTACCGCTTCCCTTCGTCACCACTTCCCTTCCTCACCACTTCCCTTCGTCACCACTCCTTCATCATCACTTCCCTTCTTCACCGCTTCCCTTCGTCACCACTTCCCTTCTTCACCACTTCCCTTCCTCACCACTTCCCTTCGTCACCACTCCCCTTCATCATCACTTCCCTTCTTCACCACTTCCCTTCGTCACCACTTGCCTTCCTCACCACTTCCCTTCCTCACCACTTCCCTTCCTCACCACTTCCCTTCCTCACCACTCCCATCGTCACCACTTCCCTTCGTCACCACCCGTCAATAACTGCTTCTTATTCTTTTGTTATGTATTGTTATGCGACCTACCACCCTGCATCATTTCAAGTCGCAGAATTCTATTTGTCCGTAACACGGAAGTATTGCTTCCCAACTTCCTTTGATGATTTACGAGACCCAGCTGCGAAAGACAATAGTATGACGCATGCAGGCGCAGTGCCAAGCAACCTTGACGCAGCCATTACAATGCGATCTGCAGAGGCTGAGTTGCAAAACACAATAGAACTACGCGCAACGGCGTCGGAAATTGCAGCTCCAAAACCGGAGCTCGACGCCACAACAATAATTATACGATTTTGCAACACTTTTTACAAGGATTTTGAAAAGGAAAATTACTAGTGCCAAAATGGAGAAAATCTACTGACAAATCACTGTCGCAGCCTTCATGCAGCCACTCCAATACGATTTACGAAGTCCAGCTGCAAAAGACAATAGTATGACGCATGCAGGCGCAGTGCCAAGCAACCTTGACGCAGCCATTACAATGCGATCTGCAGAGACCGAGTTGCAAAACACAAAAGGTGCAACAGCGTCTGAAAGTGCAGCTCCAAAACCGGAGCTCGACGCCACAACGATTATTATACGATTTTGCAGCACTTTTTAAAAGGAATTTCAAAAGGAAAATTACTAGTGCCAAAATGGAGAAAATCTACTGACAAATCACTGTCGCAGCCTTCTTGCAGCCACTCCAATATGATTTACGAGATCCAGCTGCAAAAGACAATAGTATGACGCATGCAGGCGCAGTGCCAAGCAACCTTGACGCAGCCATTACAATGCGATCTGCAGAGACTGAGTTGCAAAACGCAATAGAACTACGCGCAACGGCGTCGGAAATTGCAGTTCAAAACCGGATCTCGACGCCAAACCGAGAAAAAGACGATTTTGAAGCACTTTTTAAAAGGATTTTTAAAAGGAAAATTTCTAGCGCCAAAATGGAGAAAATCTACTGACAAATCACTGTCGCAGCCTTCTTGCAGCCACTCCAATACGATTTACGAGATCCAGCTGCAAAAGACAATAGCATGACGCATGCAGGCGCAGTGTCAAGCAACCTTGACGCAGCCATTACAATGCGTTTTGCATCGTCACGTCGCAAACCTGTACGTATCTACGCACGTGGCAACATCGGATGACGACAGTCATGCAGCCATTTCACCGCGATCTGCAACCACAGATTCAAAAAACGCAAAGAACTACACACACAGGAACAACCGCTCTTTGCAGAACACAGAGGAGGAACACATTCGCGACAGAAACGACCGCAGCCGCAACCGCCGCACACACGAGGTACCTCTCATCGCCGGCTGCAGCCACTTTGCACGGAAAAATACAAGGTTTCGTGCTCCGGCTTCCTCCCCAAAACAAAGCCCATTGAGCACTCATGCAGCCATTACAATGCGTTTTGCAGCATCTCGTGGCTAACCCGCATCTCTCTACGCACATGGCAACACCAGATGACAACAATCATGCAGCCATTCCACAGATTCAAAAAACGAATAGAATTGCACACAGGAACAACCACTCGTTGCAGAACACAGAGGAGGAACACATTCGCGACAGAAACGACCGCAGCCGCAACCGCCGCACACACGAGGTACCTTTCATCGCCGGCTGCAGCCACTTTGCACGGAAAAACCCAAGGTTTCGTGCTCCGGCTTCCTCCCCACAACGTGCTTCCCTTCCTCACCACTTCCCTTCATCTCCACCTCTGACCACTTCCCTTCGTCACCACTTCCCATCGTCACCACTTCCCATCGTCACCACTTCTCTTCATCACCACTTCCCTTCCTCACCACTTCCCTTCGTCACCACTTCCCTTCCTCACCACTTCCCATCGTCACCATTTCCCTTCTTCACCACCCTGTGTCACAGCTTCTTATTCTTTTGTTATGTATTGTGATGTGATGTACCACCCTTCATCAATGTCAAGTCTCAGAATTCTATTTGTCCGTATCACGGACGTATTGCTTCCCAACTTGCTTTGATTATATGAAGGTTTCCTAAAATTGGGGGAAACTGTTGTGATCTGAGTTAAACACGTCGTTTTGGCGGAAACCAATGGTTTTGAGGTCCACCATTTCAGGAAAACCCAGACATACCAATTTTTGTTGCTTTTCCATTCCCCTTTTTCTTCTTCCTCCTTGCCCCTTTGCGCTTGTGATGACACGGGGACCAGGCACATGATCACTGCCCTCAATGCCATCGGTGTGAAGCTGAATACTTACCGTTGGTAAGATGCCATCATGGCCCCTGCTCATGGGGTTGTAGTTCTAATCACCCCCAAATCATAAGCTGTATGGGGCAGATGTTGTAATTAAATTCCCACGGGGCCCTGCCCCCTGATGGGGCGGAGCTTCGTGGCACTCGTCCCAGGCATTCATACAGCCTGCTATGGTAACCACGACTTTGATTTTGGTGTGGACAATCTGGAAGCGCCCGGGGGCTTTGGTGCCATGGGTGGGAAAGTGCCATGGGGTGAATTGTTGAGGTGAACGGCGAGATGATGTTTGGAAAATGGGTCACTTTATGCAATAGCAGGGTTTCGTTTATGCACTGTACTCCCATGACAAGAGATGAACTAAGTTTGAGGCAGACGATCGTTCTTGTGGTGATGCAATCCAGGCTCCAATCCCGCAGACATTTGGGATCATTTAATACATAGAGTTGCAGCAACATCGTTGCGACGGACAAAAGCTTCGGCATGTCAAATGAGCGTGTATTGGAGTCCCTAAAGTTCACCAGAATGTGCAAGCTACTTGGAGCTAGGGGAGGGGGACTCAGAGAGATGGTTGCAGGATGATGCAGATTAAAGAGTACTGCAACAACGTTGACCTCCCCAGTGAAAGAGTTTGCGGGATATGAAGATTTGTTGAAGATGCTGCGGAGTATACAGGACCGCAAGTGTGTGTTTGCTTGCTCGCAGTTGGTAGTCTCCAATCTAACCATCATGGATCTATCTTATCTCTAATCCAATCCTTGTCCCACGCGGCCATGGTTCATTGGCCAACAATTCATTTCAAACTCAGTTTGTCCGTGCCTACGGCGCCATTAACGACCCCTGCGTTTTTGTCATTTTTCTGATAGGATGCAAGTTGCTCTTGAAATTGATGCATGCGCAACTGACGTCACGTCACTGGGTTGGGGTGGGGTGGGGATGTTAACGTTCATGTTAACTTGCGTCACATGCACGACTGACGTCACGTCACTGGATTGGGGTGGGGTGGGGATGTTAACGTTCATGTTAACTTGCGTCACATGCACAACTGACGTCACGTCACTGGGAAGGGTGAGTTGAAAAATGAGTTTTGCTGAATGACTGGTGATCAGATGTGACTGAATCTGTCCAACAGAAGAAAAGACAATAATTCTTTTCAGACGTGTTGAAAATCGATGAACGTTCCACACGAAACGCACTTTTGGTAGTTGGCCCCAGTGTAACTACGACTTGACGTTTTTATCACGTTTTTACAAAACCTTGCAAATACCATGATTTGGTGAACGAAGCATCATGAAAAATCCATGAGTTACCCCGGGTCGCTAACCGCGCCGTAGCCTTGTTTGTGCCTAAAGGCGGGCAGCTGGAGATTAGCTTTCCGGGAAAACATCCAGCATCCGAATAGTCTCCCGCATACTGTACATGCTCGGCTGGTGGGTTTGAGGGCATTTTGGTAGGGTGCTAGTAGCCACAGATGTATCCGTACATCCAAAGGATATGATGATATGATAGCTATAGCATGCCATGGCTATACTGAACAAACCTGTGAATGCGCCAGCAATCGCCAGCATGCGTGGTTGATAGTGGATGAGTGAGTCAGTGGGTCAGTCATTCATGAAGTGACGTTGAGCCAAAGATTGAGTGATCGAGATGCAGTATCGCTGGGATTAGTGACTTTACCAGATCTCCACATCCGCTTCACGTAACACATATTACATACATGTATATATTACATATATACATGTATATATTACATATATATATATATTACATATATATATATATATTACACACACATATATATATATTACATACATACATACATACATACATACATACATACATACATACATACATACATACATACATACATACATACATATATATTACATATATATTGCGAATGGAGTGTAGGCTACGGACTATCACGCACTCCTATGTATTTCAACTCCTTATTGTCCACCGCCAAGGGATGCATCGAATTGCACCTTTGGCTCAAGATCACTGCAAGCACCAGAAGGAAAATATAGCCATGCTGAAGCCGCAACTCCTGTGCCGTCGTCACTGAACGCAACTAAACATCAGAACATAATCGGGGAGGTAACCTCCGATTCACAGGTTATCAGCCGTAGGACTCCTACGGAGCCTACGAGCGGGTAGCCGCGGGCCTTACAGATGACTGAACAGGATAGCAGCGATAATGCATTTTCTTTCTCTGGACATGCCGTTGCACCAGCTGCCGGCACGCAGTCAAATTCTTCACAGAGTATCGACACTGGTGGAAGCGATGCCTCAGAATTGAGAACAAGCCTACCCAGGCGACCTCTGGTTGCTCCTAGAGGGAGACAAATTTCGACAATGCAAGCAATTGAAGATAGGGACAGCACACCTGGAAAGAGAAGATCATCTGCACGACAATTGTCGCCTCCGATGACTCCAAGGACTAAGGCAAAGACTACGTCGTCGAATCCGCCTTCACCGATTCAGGACGCTACCCCATCAGGGACAGGATCTTATCAGCAAGTGAATGCCCCGTCAAGTGGTAGCGACATCTTCACTGCCTATCAGAGTGAATTAGCTGAATACAAGACATCACTGGAAAGGGCCACTGAAGAAGAATCCGTACTTCAGGCAAGATTGAGCGAGACGACAGCATATGCCTATCAACAATTTAATTTCCTGGAAAGCACCACTCATCAAGAGATGATGTCGATGACCGAACAACTCCAGATGCTGAACTTCGAGTTACAGGCTGCACAACAAGAAGATGAAGGTGCGACCTACAGGATCGAAGAGTTGGAAAGGTATCAGACTATGTCGAATGAAGCTGCATCTCATTTGGAATTCAAATATTCACGACTACGTTCGGAATTCGATGAACAAATGGGACAAGCAAACGCAATTATGGTACATGTGGGAACTGACGCGAATGCTCACATCAATCAACTCAGACTGGAACTGGAAAACGCAGAGATGAATGCCAAGCAGGAAGCTCTAGCGGTCGGCTATGCTAACGACCAGACATGTGCTTTACAGATCGAGATGCTCGAGGTTGCTAATCAGAACCAGACGATGAAGCACACCATGGCCATGAACGTCAGGCGACTGGAAACTGAGCTCGATGCTGCTGACATGAAGAGGGACGAGATCATGAAGGAGTTCCGTAGTAACATAAGATCTGAACATGACCGTTATGCAGAATGTGAACATCGCTTAGCTTTGGAAGAATCGCAACTTCGATTGCAGGTGATCCACAGTGAGAACTTACAATCTCGACTAGCGATTTCTGAGAACAGGGTTTCTGAAGAATCTCTAGCTGAATCAGGTGGCATGCGGGACATGAGGATCATGGGACTACGTTCTGAACTACACATGAAACAAAGTCTTTTAGATCGAATGCAACAGCAACTGACTGAATCGAAGAATCAGTATCATGAACTTTCCTGTCAACAAGCCAGAAGATCATCACCAAGCAGATCACCGCATGGAGGACCTCTCTATGAGATGTACATGCAAGCCGTGCGTGAACGTGACAGCTTGAAGGAATCTAAGGCTGAGGTTGACAAGTTGTACTTGCAGAATAGATCTGAACTCATTGACACTGAGGACCTGCTCAAAGTCTTCCAACGAAACTTTGATGAAACTGGTAAGAAATATCAAGATGCTCTGAACAAAATCGATCACATGAGCAACAATCCGAATGTGACAAGTAACTTGTTCGACAGTTTGCACAATGAAATCAATGACAGGGACACAGCTATTGCTCGCCTTCATACTGAACTTGAAGCTCAAAAGGACTCTCTTGAGCGTGCTCACAGGGATGCAGATAAGTCCATCAAGATGTTGAACGATAGAAGACTCGTGATCAAAGGTGCGACTGACTATTCCATTCCTGAAAGCCATTTGACCGAGATGCATCAATTGGCCAATGAGCGTTACGCTGAGGTAGAAGAGATGTCGAGCACCATTGCTGCCCTGAAGTTGGAAAACCAAGCTCATTCTTCTTCATCAATGAATAGACCGACTACATTACATGGGTACCCCAGTAATGCCATGCCCCGGAATGAATGTGAAGAGAAGTGTGCCAAACTGAAAGCAGAGTTGGACGAGATGAAGCAAGAGAGGAACACAAATCTTCAAGATGAGTTGAAGAAGATGGAAGATCGTAAAGACTACTATAAGAACAATTTCTCTCAAGCTGAAGATCGTGCCAATGATGAAGAGCAGGAATACCGAGCAGAAGCTGAAGCCTTCGAGAAGCTCAGGAACGAGTACCACACAAATGTCAAGGAGTTGGAGAACCTTGAAAGGGATAGATCCAAGTCATCCGTATCTCTAAGAGAAGCCGAAAAGATCAGCCTCCAACCCTGGCCTAAGACCACTGAACTTTCATCCTGGAAGGGAAGTGTCGTTCATGAAGTTTGCGTTGCAAGTGGAGATCGAAACTATGAAGATTGGAAAGCATGGCTAGCTCCGTGTCTTGCAGATCAACCTGACTTGGAGGCGCTGGCCAAAGCTCCTGATGTGAGATTCCAATCCATTGATGCCAAGCTCTCCAACGCCTTGAGGAAAGTCATTGACAATGCTGGGGACAAGTCCATGCAAGTGAAGTATGACATGTCCATGAAGAACCAATTGTATGGGAGAAGTGGGGACTTCATCAAGGGACGAGAACTATTTGCAATGATACTGATTAGCTTCAAGTCACCTGACCACACTGAAGTTCTCTACAATGCCCATCATTTGTATATGTTCAACTACTATGGAGATGACCAACTTGAGGCCTTTTACAACAAGTGGCTTGACATCGTATACAATATGAAACATGATGATCTGCCTTCCAACAATTCCCTGCGTGACACGTTGTTCCGGAAGATTGAACATTCAAAGCTTATGGCCTTCGATATCAACCGATACAAAACCTTTGATGAAGGGCATCCTGAGAAGACCTATGCTTACCTAACTGGTATGATCAAGGGATACATAGCACGAGGGAAGCAAGAACGACTGTTGAAAGATAGAGAACGTGCAGTGAAACTGTCATTGTCCTCCAACAAGACGACACCTGCCTTAGAAGATGCAGACAAGCCTGCCGCTCCCGTCAAGACCAAGAAGGAGAATGAAGCGGCCGCATCGTCTACAGGTGATCCTCCCAAACGTCCTAAGGCGAAAGCGAAGAGTGAAGCTGCATCGGTACTTCCTACACCTTCTCCGAAATCCCATGCCGACAAGAACAACAAGAAAGGCAAAGGTGGGAAGGGAAGATCATCTTCACCCGTTGACAAGAAGAAGATATTCTGTAACTACTTCTTCAATAAGGGAGGATGCAACAAAGGTGACAAATGTCTTTACAGTCATTCTCAGAAGGTCTATGATGCCAAGATGAAAGGTAAGAAAGGCAGAAGCGGAAGTCGAGATTCATCAAGAGGGAAAGGTAGAGGAAGTTCATCTTCAGCTGGACCCAAAAAGAAGGTATGTTGGAATTGGCAAGAGGGTACCTGCAAGTTCGGAAGCAAATGTAAATTCCTGCATGCAGATAAATCGCCTTCAGCATCCTCAGAGAGAACCAGCAAGAAGACACCAAAGAAGAAGGCGACTCCCATTACCATTGATTCCTTCTTTGATAGCGACAATGAAGATTCTATGGATTATACCTCACCGAGGATAGCCAGTGCAAAGAAGTCTTCTGATGATCGCAGGATCTCATTTGATCTGGAACCTGAGGTGCACGAGATCGCCATTGAGGACTACCAGGAGGGACTACCCAAACGTATGTATCGTGACCCCAACAAGCAATATGTCTTCTGGAAAGTCGATGATTTGACCGACGATCAGTCCAAGTCCGACAACACCCTCGGTTCAGTCCGAGCACGGGCCAAGGCTATCATCATGGACAGATGTGGACTCCATCGTTTCGTTGATGAAGTTAGAATCATCATTGGCCCCAAGTTCGACATGTTGATCAAACTGGACTATAGTCATGATGACTTGACTTTTATTGAAGAGCTTGTTGAACATGAAGCTGGGAAATCCCTCATGAAATCCAAGAACGTGATGTGCATTTCACTACCAGTGCAGGCTAAAGATCGTAGATTCATCCTGGATTCTGGAAGCGGACATGATTTGATTTCTGCAAGGAAAGCCGAAAGGATGAACTTGAAGCAACGAACCTGTGATCCTATCATGTTCCACACTGCCAATGGTTCAACTGCTACCCAGACGGAAGCAGAGATTGACCTGGGGACATTTGATGTGACCTCTCACGCCTATGTACTGGACGACACTCCGTCCGTGATGTCTCTTGGGAAACGATGCATGGAAGACGTGATGTCTCTTGGGAAACGATGCATGGAAGAGGGATACTCCTTTATATGGCCTTCTGGTAAAATGCCTTTCTTGATTACAAAGGATGGTGAGCGCATCGACCTGACAATCCACGATAACATTCCTTATGTTGATCTTGGAACATATGAATGCACTCCTCATGAATGCCATCATGCATCGGAGATCCATGACCTTTTGACACACTCTCAAATTGGAGTCGATGACTTCGACGATACTATTAGCAATATTGGTCAATCCTCACGAAGAATACATCTCGATGGAGAAAGTGGTCTTGAGACATCGACTGAGGATCACAATTGTTCCCGACACGTCAAGAAGCTCAAGAAGAAGAAGAAGAGAAGAACAATGAACCGGCAGAAACATTCGGCAACTCCTGGAGAAGAGGAAGAAGAACCACCTGAGGGCGGCGAGTACGAACCAGGAACCCCGCTTGGCGATCCTCCTGGGGACGAGACTGACCTTGAAGATGACGGTCATGGTGCTCCTGAAGATGCCGCTGAAGGAGATGAAGATGACATCGAAATCGATGTTGTTGAAGGTGAATCTAGGGTTGCCAAAAGAGGAACACTCAAGAGAGAAGCTAATAGCTTGAATCACAAGTTGACCCACAGATACAAGAATCCATATTGCGACTCATGCATTCGAGCAAAGATGAAGCACTTCAAGACTCGTCGTGGTGCATACAAAAGGGAACTCAAGAAGTTTGGCGACCTCATTACCTTTGATGCGGTGGACACATCCAAAGTCCATGATGACGTGTTGGTCCTCGAGAAGGAAGTGTTGGTTGTCAGAGACTGTTATACAGGAATCATTGGTGCTTATCCATCTGATAGAATGACCAAAGATGATGTAGTTAGAGCAGTGAAACAGTTCATCGGCGCCAAGAAGGTCAGACAGGCCTACTCTGATCATGCTCCTCAATTCATTGAAGCCATGAATGAGATGAAGATACCAATTGATCATTCGTTACCTGGAAAACCTCAAACCAATTCAATTGCCGAAAGAACGAACCAATTTATTCTCACAGCTACTTCTACATGTCTTTTGGAAGCTGGATTACCACCTTGTTTCTGGAGAACAGCAATCCTTTGTGTATGTCATCTACTCAACGTGGAACCCAACGATGATGAATTGAGCGCTTGGTGCAAACTCCATGGATCTGAATTTGCTGGCAAACTCATTCCCTATGGTGCTCGTGTGAACTACAAGCCTCCGAAGACCAGAGAAGCGGGACAACTTCATAAGTTTGGGCCTGATTCTATTCCAGGAGTGTTTGCAGGGTATCACATTGGTCCAGGGATGCATTGGTCAAGACAATACAAAGTATGGCCTCTGAGCGAATTTGTACATCAAAATCTTGGTGACGATGCTAGCAAACCTGAACACCGTCTTCTCAAACCTCATTTGACTGAAAAGGTCGAGATGGTCACTCCATTGACATTTCCATGTAAGCAGGAATATGAGAGGGTGAACACCACATTGGAAGGAATGAAAGAAAGAGAAATCCTCGATGGCGACCCCTCCAAAATGCCTCATGGAGATGACGAAGAACATGACCAAGATGAAGATGATGATGAGCTTGATGACGGAGACGACGGTGGACCTGGACCAAGTGGGGGAAAAGTCTCAAAGAAGCCTCTTGATGACCCTGAGGATATCTTCGACAAAGACAAAGATCCAGAAGAGATGACCCTCCAGGAATTGATTGACGCCCAACCAGACCATTGGAAGAAGGGCAAAGCTGGAGATGGGAAGGTATACCTCAATGACGATGGTGAGAAGGTCAAGTTGAACGTCAAGGGTTACCCATACAAGATTGGAGATGATGGTAGACGAATGTTCAGGACGTCGTTGCGTCCTAAAGGAACCTATTCTCCTGAAGAATGGCGCAAACTCTCTCAATCTGATCGGAATACCATCCTCAAAGCCGAGAAGAAGAAGTTGGAGAAGAAAGAGGCTGATGACAAAGCCAAAAGATTGGTCGAGGAAAAGAAGAAGAAGGCAACGAAGAAGGAGAAGAAAGATTCAAAGAAAGACAAGGACGAGCCAAAGTCCAAGGACGATGAAGGTGGTGATGAAAGTAAGAAGGATGACTCTCATTAAAAGTCAAAGAAATCCGATGCAGGTGTTGGTGAAGTTGTGAAGAACAAAGTTACCTTACCTATCACATGTACAAGTACGTATCTTGATCTGTACGACATAGTCGATGACGACGATGTACATGGAAGACGATACATTGATTGTCGAAAAGTGAAGAGGAATGCTGATGCTAGTCCATGTTCCGATGCTTCTACTGACGTCCCGGACGACGAGGAATATCTCACTGAATGGGATGAATGGTCGGAGGTCGAGAAAGGGCGTGGCCCAAAAGCATCGTGGAGTGGTGAAGTTTGGAGCACATTGTCAGGTGAGATTTCGAGGTTTTCCATGGCTACGCCAGGAGAGTCGACAATGATCAAAAATGGCAGATGTGTTAACGTCAAGAACGTGAAGGACATAACCACTGATGATGATGAATACATTCCATTTCCAACTATGCCGTGTACTTCTGCATCAAATCAAAGTCACCGAACCAAGATACCATCAGGGGGTCTTGGAAGCAAACTTTTCAATGCAATGGTTTCACGACCTGTGGGCAGAGCCGAGATTGAGTCTAATCCAAAGGCCAAAGAGGCAATGCTCAAGGAGTGGAAAGGCCTTCGTGATCAAGAGGTATTTGACTTTACAATGGTTCGTGAATACGACGATGTTGTTGCAGAGGCCAAGAAGAACAAAAGGGAAGTACACATGGCCAGGGTCCATGGCATATGCGTGGAAAAGAATTACCAGCTGTCAGAAGACAATCCTGGACGAAAATTCAAGGGAAGAGGCGTTCTGCTAGGAAATCAGGTGAAGAATCAGCATTGGGAAGCAGCATTCTTCCAAGACTTGGGAAATTCCCCTGCTTCCTTCGAAGCCTCACGATGGGCAGATTTTTACGGATGTCTTCCTGGGCACTCCGTCAAGTTGGCAGATGCGATTCAGGCCTACATCCAGGCGAAGTTGAAGGGACCCTTGTGTTGGGTGGAGTTACCCACTGATGCATGGCCTCCGGAGATACAGTACTGGAAGTTCCGTCGCCCTGTCGTAAGACTCGACAAAGCCCTGTATGGACACCCTGATTCAGGCACGATGTGGGAACAACATTGTGACAAGAAAGTTCAAGAAATTGGTTTTAAGCCCATTGGAGAGGAATGGCCTTCTATGTATTTTCATGATGAGCTCAAATTGCTGTTGGTAATCTATGTGGATGACCTTAAGCTTGCTGTGCCCTCCGAAAATCTGGCCAAGGGTTGGGAAATGCTGCGCACTGTTTTGCGCATTGAACCCGAAACCGATCTGGGACTTTACTTAGGATGCGTTTTATCCCAAGGTGAGACCCAATTGCATAATGGTAAGAAAGTCAAGACCATAACTTATAACATGGAAGGATTGTTAAAGTTATCGGTGGAAAAGTATCTTGACATCATTGGTAAGGACACAAAATTGAAAAAGGTATCAACTCCAAGCCTTCCAGAAGAAACGAAAAGCAGCCCGTATCGAGCTCCTTCCGATGGAAAACGCAAAGTTGAGTGTCCTTGGTGTGCACATTCCTTCGATCCAGATATGCCTGCTCTCTCTGAGACTGGCAACTCACGTCCTGCGCAAGACAGTGAGATGCTGAGCCGTGGGAATCTAGCTCCGCATGCAGCTAGTGTGCTGATGAAGCTGCTTTATGCAGCCCGCATTGCGCGGTTTGACCTGTTGAGATCCATCAATGCATTAGCACGTAATGTGACTAAATGGACAAAGGATGATGACGCCCGTCTTCATCACCTAATGTGTTATGTTAATTCCACATTGTCCCTCAAAATGATAGGATGGGTCGGAGACAAAATTGAAGATTTATCATTAGGACTATTTGCAGATGCGGATTTCGCTGGATGTGCCCAATCCTTGAGGTCAACATCAGGATCGCACTTACAAGTCCAAGGTAAGTTCACAAGATTCCCACTTGCTGGTGGAAGTAAGCGACAAGGGTGTGTTAGTCATTCTACGCCCGAAGCTGAAATTGTGGCTACAGATACTGCACTTAGGACTCTAGGAATCCCCGCATTAAGTCTGTGGAAAGTCTTAGCCAAAGTTTTTCCTCAACTCCTGTTCCATGACGATAATCAAGGTATGATTGGTGTTGTCAGATCAGGACGGAATCCAACCATGCGTCATTTGGAGCGCACACATGGTATTTCCATTGCCTCCATGCATGAACATTTTCAAAAGGATCATTTTGTATTGATCTATGAAATTACAGCCAAAATGGCAGCCGATATCCATACTAAAGGATTCAAGAATCCCATGGCATGGAAGAAAGCTTGTATGCTAATCAACTTGTTGGAACCTCAGGACTTGCAGAGCAAAGAAGTATTGGACATGTTGCAGCCAAGCACCGATGTCGATATGACTACTCGCCAAGTTTTCCAATCCAAAACTGAGGACATCCCCAACTTCCCATACACGGAAACCCCTATTTTGCCAAAAGAAGTGTATAGGAAGGGTTTGACTAGTAAAGAGAAGCTACAATACTTGCCAGGTATGGATCCCATTTTTGTCGTCAAGCAACCGGTGTTTTATCGTCCTAGGCCACCCGGCCTGATTGTGCCGCCAGATGTATTGAGATCCACATGGGTTCTTCTCAATGGTACCTGGACAAAGGTCGAACACCGTGCATCTCCACCAGAGCAGGCTATCAGATTTGATAAGTGGGTTGAACGAGCGTGTTTTCAGTACCATTCGCCTAACAAGCAGCCGTTGATCCCGGACACTGTTTCACAATCCGTTTCAACGACCTCAACCCACCGGGTGATGTCGTCAAAGCACGTGCATGCCCCGCCTGCCCACTCGAGCTCACTACGTGACTCGTGTGCGTCAACACCACATGACCGTGTACAGCATCTGACCGATTCACCAATGCTGATGTTCTCGGTTGATGCATTGTTTTTAGATGCACAGACATCACCGTCTCAACACCCGAAATCCATTCACCAGTGCCTTCAGCCAGCCACACGTGTGATCAATACGCTTATGCGCCTTGTTCATGGGGGGAGGGAGGGTGAAGGATGTAGTGAGGGTGAAGGAAAGGGACACCTACAGTCCACTTCAACACCTGGCCTATGTCATACGCATCCGGAATTGGACATCAATGATAACATTCCGTTTGTAAAATCCACCCGAAAATCCCAAGTGTTAGGTAAGAAAAATGAAGACCATTGGCAGTGGGATGGGAAAGAGACATTGATCCGAATTCACAAAACGCCAAGAAGGCAAAACTTTGTACCACAGGATTGCGAAGACTGTCCTTGGGACCCTAGGATCATATGTGATGAGAGGGAAACTGAACAAAAGTTCAAAACCAATACTCGAGTGATCAAAGACATATGGAGATTCAAGGGCGACAATCATGAATCAACGAGCAAGTTGAATGAATTTTGGACTGGAAAATCGACATTCAAGGTGCTCGCCAATGCTGAAGCGATCGATGGAGGTAAGAACTGTAAAGTGAGTCAGGGAGTAATCACGCTATGCACCAATTGCAATGACGTGAAAACTATTCCCATCACTGATGTTTTTGTCCCCTATCAATATCACATTGAAGTAGGCAAACATGAGGTTGACCATCCCAAAGTGTCGATAATCCTTTGGAGAGAAAAGAAAAACAGGACTTTGGAATTTCAATTTTCCAAATCACCTTGTGACTTGATGACATCAAAATTTGCGAAGTTTTCCCTTGCAATCAATTTGATCGAAGTTCCTCAAGCCGTCCCATGCTTCGTCTTGTTATGTTCGGAAGAGAGAAACTGGTTTACGTTCTTGCAGAACAAAATGAAGGACGAAATGAAGTTTCATGTCGTACCAATCACCGAAGATGACGACATGCTCTCTCCGTACGGAATAAGTAAAGCAAGGCGATGCCTTCGGACCAAACTTGATTCAATGTTCTTTGCAGGTCCATGTACAGCAGGTTCACCATGGAACCGAATCAACCGATGGGTGAGCGAAGCAACAACACAACTCATCGAAGCAAAGAAGCAGATCTTCTGGGCGATGTGGGAAGTGTTTGCATCAGTGCTAAGTGAACTCATCAACATGGGATCACCAACTTTGCTTGAATTGCCTAGAGGTTGTGACTACTGGAAGGACCGTAGAATGACTGATCTTGTAGAAGGAACCGTATCTCATGAGCACAAGTTTGATGGATGCATGTATGGCTTGAAATCACAGTTTCAAGAGACTCCCAAACCAATCAAGAAACCTTGGAAGATTGTTACCTGGGGGGTGTCTTTTCCGAAGCTTCATAGAAGATGTGATCGCCGTCATGACCATGCAGAGTGTGCCGGTAGGGAAACTCGCATTACTCAAGTTTACACCAAATGGATAGCCAAGATAATCATGAATGGAATCAATGATCATGTAATCAGGAATAGTCAATTTGTGAACGTCAGAGTGATGAAACGTTGGAAGCCGCTTGCGTGTGATGAACAATTGAAAGCTGAAATGTCTCGTGATTCCGAGAATGTCCGCAGTCACCCAATCAAGTCGGTGGCAACATCCGTTTGTGCTACTCGAGAGCTCGACGCCATTGACCATTCGTTCGAGCGATCGCTACTGCACTGGTGCTTTTCGAGATTGACATCAACTTCGGTTCTTTCATCGTGGCACTTTTCATTTCCGTGTCTACTGCTTTCTGAATTCGACTCCGACTGGTTGTTACGAGACCTACGGTTCGTACAACTATTTTCGCTGTTCGAACAGTTGTCA
>CAMXCT020002717.1:50880-89067 GCA_947184155.2 Cladocopium goreaui | reverse complement strand
GAAAAAGTGCACGCTGCTGTGGCGCGAAGCACATTTCCAAGTCAAAATGTACAAAGCGCACCAGCGTCGGACCACTTTTGGAAGTTGCGATGTCGAAAAAGTGCACGCCGTTGTGGCGCGAAGCACATTTCCAAGTCAAAATGTACAAAACACACCATGCTCGGACCACTTTTGGAAGTTGAGATGTTGAAAAAGTGCACGCCGTTGTGGCGCGAAGCACATTTCCAAGTCAAAATGTTAAAAACACCCGGGGTTCGGACCACTTTTGGAAGTTGCGATGTCGAAAAAGTGCACGCCGTTGTGGCGCGAAGCACATTTCCAAGTCAAAATGTACAAAACACCACATGTTTGCGCCACTTTTGGAGGTTCGGATGTTGAAAAAGTGCACGCCGTTGTGGCGCGAAGCACATTTCCAAGTCAAAATGTACAAAGCACCACATGTTCGCGCCACTTTTGGAGGTTCAGATGTCGCTTCGCCGCTTCGCTTCACTACACTACACTACGTTACATTACACCACACTCCACTATACTACACTACATTACACTACACTCCACAACACTACAACTACAACTACACAACTAGACTACACTCCACTACACTCCACTACATTGAATTTCACTACACTACATTACACTACACTACACTCCACTACACTATACTACACTCCACTACACTACATTACACTACACTACGCTCCACAACACTACAACTACAACTGCACAACTACACTCCACTACACTCCACTACACTAAATTACACTACACTACACTACACTACATTACACTACACTACACTCCACTACACTACACTCCACTACACTACATTACACTACACTACACTCCACTACACTACAACTACGACTACACAACTACACTCCACTACAACTACAACTACGACTACACAACTACACTCCACTACACGAAATTACACTACACTACACTACATTACACTACACTACACTGCATTCCACTACACTCCACTACACTACACTACATTACACTACACTACAATACACTGAATGACACTGCGCCACAGATAGACAGGTAGACAGATAGATAGATAGACAGATAGATTAGATAGATAGATAGATAGATAGATAGATAGATAGATAGATAGATAGATACATACATAGATAGATAGATACATAGATAGATAGATAGATAGATACATACATAGATAGATAGATAGACAGAGAGATAGACAGCTAGACAGCTAGGCAGATAGACAGATGAAAGAGAGAGAGAGAGATAGATAGATAGATAGGTAGGTAGGTAGGTAGATAGGTAGATAGGTAGATAGGTAGATAGGTAGATAGGCAATTAGATGAAAGAGAGAAAGAGAGAGATAGATAGCTAGATAGATAGATAGATAGATACATAGAAGATAGATAGGTAGGTAGATAGTCAGAGAAAGAGAGAGACAGAGAGGAGACCTCAAGCACCTCTCGGTCCATCAGTGGATTCGCTTTGCCATCCCTGATTCACAACAACCAACCTCTCCTATAGGTTTCCTATTTTTGAAACTTCCGCCACCGCCTTGTGCGGTACTACTGGTATTCAGAAACACACACAACCACTTTTGCCACAGCATCAAACGGTTCTTCGCACATTGCGTCAAACCATTTCATGATATGTACAGAAAGATATGTATCATAATTACAGAAACATTTCTTCTCCCGTGGCCTGCTGTCACGGCGTCTTCTCGCGACGCTGTTCAGACGGAGATTCCGCTGGAGCAGTGGACATAGGAAATGACCCCGCGCTTGTGCCCGCGCTTGTGGCCACCGCTGATGCCTTCGACATGGGCGCGCCTCCGCATCGTTGGGGTCGCAGTTGCGCGAAGTTCGCGGCTCCAGCTCGCTCAAGCGGCATTCTTTCATCAGAAGCTGACTCGCCATGACTTGCGATGGGCGGTGGAGTTGCCTGAAACGGTCTTGTACATCTGGTGAGGTTACACGATGGGTAGGCCCTGAGGAAAACGCCAATCTTGGTGACCGCTCTCTTGATTCACGGTGTGCAGCAGGTGGTGCCACGGCTACCGTAGTGTGTACGTCCAAGAACCGTGCCACATCTTCCCTTTCTTCTCGATTGGCTCCAGTCAAGTTGATCTCCACAAGTGAGCCGTCGCTCATTGTCACACTGATGAGATCAGGAAGGCGATTCCGCCTGTCGCTCGGCTCCTGCAATCTTCCACGTTCTTCTCGGTCTCGCGACGTTGCCATAGCTGCAGAAGCTGGTCAACAACGGACTAACTAAAGCCAAATACTAACATTTTTAAGCGTGAATCTTCCAAAGCTTCCGATCCAGAAACTTCACTGGGCCGCCATGCCACACACGCTTCTCTCTGTCCATGCAAGCAATCGAATAGGTACCTCCGCCTGCAGCAAACGGACAGAAGTTTGCAATATTTCACTTCAAACAGACCAGACACAAACAGTTCAAATCATATGTCAGACAGGCATCAACCAACTTTCGCCTGCAACATATCACGGTTTGTGGTACATTCCCTCGTCTGCGAACAAACATCAATCAACAATGCGAAGCCTCGGAGTGCTGACATCAGGCAGCATCTTCTTGCGGCACAGTCACAGTTTCTTCATCTTATGACGCTACCTGGTAGTTTTTCCCAAATATGTCAACCGCACGCAGTGTGACTGAGATTGGGCTCTTTGCACGTTGCGCCAAGCCATTCCGGATCACTGCGCGTTCCAATGTCATCTGCTTGGCATGTCTTTCCACATTGAATCAACAATGCCGGCAGCCAAAACAGCAGATAAGAAAGCGAATGTCAGTGCTCGCCATGCGGTTTCCGTCCACATGTTATCTGTGAAAATCCAAACGGCCATTGTGTCACGGCGGCTCCGGGTGATCGAGGCCTAGATTTATTGCAATGCCGGCAACATCGATGTTCGATCTTTTTGTCTCGCTCAAATGAATACGCGGCCATTCTTGCCACTGGACAAAGACAGAATGAGCATGTGCTTTGGCATACATGTAGGCCTGCAACTCACGCATAAGCATGCGCGCAGCTCTGTGGCAGGCTCTGGCGCAAGAGATATGCACTGTCTGCTCGTCTAAAATGGCAGCACCGTCCCAGAACCAGCTTCTCTTCACAACATCATAGCAGAGCGACTCAGATAAAAGTTCCTGATGCCAAGACAGGTTGCTCAGGTGGGAGCGGTGGCACAAAAGCATCAGGGACAGAAAAGATTTCCGTAACATCTCCGACCATGCACCAGTCCACTGATGATTGATGGTCATTAACCACGTGATCATGCTGGGCCCAACGAAATCAATCAGAATGTAGTCAACATCCAGCCACTCTCCTTGGTTTCCTTGCACCTTCTGTCTTGCGAAAGTATGCGCCACTGGAACATGAGGCGCAACTGGAAGAGATGCGCAAGTGCTGGACGCAGCAAAAGCACGAGCGTGCACATCTGAATCATCCGGTTGATTCCGAGGGGCAAACCATTTGCAACAGAGCCTGTATGTTTGCAACGCATAACAGTCGCGTCCCTCTTCGGTACCAATCCAGACCATCCTGTCTTGCACGCGGCTTCGTCCTCGAAATTTCAAAAGGATATCATACGCCCTGGCAAACATTTTTCTTCTGGTCAGGTTTGCACTCGCCCAACATTCGCATGGAACTGGCACGATTTCGCTTGCCATCAAATCGCCCGACTCCACACTCACAAGGCCATGGGTAGCAGGCGGAAAGAACATGACGCCAGGATTTTTCATATTTTATTCCAACGGTGCAGATGTCGAAGCAACCATGTTCAACAAATGCAAGTGACTCTTTTCATTCAACAAATGCAAGTGACTGTGTTGCAACATTGGTGTGGTGACGGTATTAGTTGTCATGCGCATGCAGAACTCAGAGCTGCAAAAAAAATGCGTCAAAGTGCCGCGGCGTCACGGGCGTCACGGGCGACTAAAACAAGTCCAAGCTCGCCACTGAGTGCCATGAGTGCCACGCCTGCCACGCGAAACGAAGGTGGATGTGAGTTTGTGCCACGCCTGCCACGCAAAACGAAGGTGGATGTGAGATTGTACCACGCCTGCCACGCAAAGTGCCGCGGCCTCACGGGCGTCACGGGCGACTAAGCCAAATGCAAGCGCAACACTGAGTGCCATGAGTGCCACGCCTGCCATGCGAAACGAAGGTGGATGTGAGATTGTGCCACGCCTGCCACGCAAAACGAAGGTGGATGTGAGATTGTGCAACGCCTGCCACGCAGGGTGCCACGCAAAGTGGCGTCACGGGCGTCACGGGCGACTAAACCAAGTCCAAGTGCGCCACTGAGTGCCATGAGTGCCACGCCTGCCACGCGAAACGAAGGTGGATGTGAGTTTGTGCCACGCCTGCCACGCAAAACGAAGGTGGATGTGAGATTGTACCACGCGCCACGCAAAGTGCCGCGACGTCACGGGCGTCACGGGCGACTAAGCCAAGTCCAAGTGCGCCACTGAGTGCCATGAGTGCCACGCCTGCCACGCGAAACGAAGGTGGATGTGAGTTTGTGCCACGCCTGCCACGCAAAACGAAGGTGGATGTGAGATTGTGCCACGCCTGCCACGCACGCAGAGTGCCACGCAAAGTGCCGTGGCGTCACGGGCGTCACGGGCGTCACGGGCGACTAAACCAAGTCCAAGCGCGCCACTGAGTGCCATGAGTGCCACGCCTGCCACGCGAAACGAAGGTGGATGTGAGTTTGCGCCACGCCTGCCACGCAAAACGAAGGTGGATGTGAGATTGTGCCACGCCTGCCACGCAGGGTGCCACGCAAAGTGCCGCGGCGTCACGGGCGTCACGGGCGAATAAACCAAGTCCAAGCGCGCCGCTGAGTGCCATGAGTGCCACGCCTGCCACGCGAAACGAAGGTGGATGTGAGTTTGTGCCACGCCTGCCACGCAAAACGAAGGTGGACGTGAGATTGTGCCATGCCTGCCACGCAAAGTGCCGCGGCGTCACGGGCGTCACGGGCGACTAATAGTTCCATGAGTGCCACGCCTGCCACGCAAAACGAAGGTGGATGTGAGATTGTGCCACGCCTGCCACGCAAAGTGCCAGGTGACAAAGTTGTGTGTGACCAAGTTGTGTGTGTGACAAAGTTGTGTGTGAAGTTATTGTGTGTGTGAAAGATGGTGTGTGACAAAGTTGTGTGTGAAAGATGGTGTGTGACAAAGTTGTGTGTGAAAGATGGTGTGTGACAAAGTTGTGTGTGAAAGATGGTGGTTGACAAAGTTGTATGTGAAAGATGGTGTGTGACAAAGTTGTGTGTGAAAGATGGTATGTGACTTATGTGACAAAGTTGTGTGTGAAAGATGGTGGTTGACAAAGTTGTGCGTGAAAGATGGTGTGTGACAAAGTTGTGTGTGAAAGATGGTGTGTGACAAAGTTATGTGTGAAAGATGGTGGTTGACAAAGTTGTATGTGAAAGATGGTGGTTGACAAAGTTGTATGTGAAAGATGGTGTGTGACAAAGTTGTGTGTGAAAGATGGTGGTTGACAAAGTTGTATGTGAAAGATGGTGTGTGACAAAGTTGTGTGTGAAAGATGGTGGTTGACAAAGTTGTGTGTGAAAGATGGTGGTTGACAAAGTTGTATGTGAAAGATGGTGTGTGACAAAGTTGTGTGTGAAAGATGGTGTGTGACAAAGTTGTGTGTGAAAGATGGTGGTTGACAAAGTTGTGTGTGAAAGATGGTGGTTGACAAAGTTGTATGTGAAAGATGGTGTGTGACAAAGTTGTGTGTGAAAGATGGTGGTTGACAAAGTTGTGTGTGAAAGATGGTGGTTGACAAAGTTGTATGTGAAAGATGGTGTGTGACAAAGTTGTGTGTGAAAGATGGTGTGTGACAAAGTTGTGTGTGAAAGATAGTGTGTGACAAAGTTGTATGTGAAAGGTGGTGTGTGACAAAGTTGTATGTGAAAGATAGTGCGTGACAAAGTTGTATGTGAAAGATGGTGTGTGACAAAGTTGTGTGTGAAAGATAGTGTGTGACAAAGTTGTGTGTGAAAGATGGTGTGTGACAAAGTTGTGTGTGAAAGATGGTGGTTGACAAAGTTGTGTGTGAAAGATGGTGTGTGACAAAGTCGTGTGTGAAAGACGGTGTGTGACAAAGTTGTGTGTGAAAGATGGTGTGTGACAAAGTTGTGTGTGAAAGATGGTGGTTGGCAAAGTTGTGTGTGAAAGATGGTGTGTGGAGGCGGGAGGAGGCGGGAGGAGGAGGAGGCACCTGGGATACAGAACCAAAAACAAGAACCCCACACAAAGGTAACCAAACAAAAGCAAAAAAATCCTTTACATGGTTTTACATGCAGTTTTTCTCTGATCCAAATCCTGCGTGGTTGTGGTATCTGAGGCACGGACCACCACCACATCATGGATGAGGCGAACAGGTGGCCGCTTGAATATCCTGATAGGCCAGTCAGGTACGACAATCCTGAAAGGGTGGCTGACTGCATGGACCTATTCAATTTGTAACTAATACAACGATGAAACGAATTTCGGACCCTGAGTAAGTCCAACAAAGCCCAACAAAGCCCAACAAAGCCTTTTGAACTCTGAAGCAATTCATCCGACTGGGACACAGGACCCTCACTGAGATGAACCCCTGACTTCCCTGCTTAGCATGCTGACACCCGTGCCTGTTTGGTGGCAAAGGGTCGCCCGGATCCAGCAACTGAGAAGACCGAGAAGACCGGATGCACATGACTCACATGGGAATGTTGAACAGTTTGAACATGTCCAACATGTCCAACATTGGTAGAGCACTTTGCATGGGTGCCTCTGCCAGAAGGGGTCTTGTGGCCTCCCAATCACCACTGATAGGCCTGCAACAAGAGATTTTTGTCACGGTCAGTGACGGTAGCAAGGCAGGAGCACTTGCAGCAATAGGTGAAGTTCTGAGACGGGGAATATGCTTTAGGTAATCTTTTTCTAGATTCATATGTGTATAAAATGCAAATAATGAATATATAGATATAATATATATATATGATTGTATTATGTAGTATGTGTATCTATGAGTCTATGGGTGTGTATAAATGTATGTATATATATATATATACATGTGTATGTCTCTGTATTACACTACATTACACTACATTACACTACATTACACTACATTACACTACATTACACTACATTACACTACATTACACTACATTACACTACATTACACTACACCACATTACATTACATTGCACTACATTACATTACTACATTGCATTGCCTTCCCTTCACTTCCCTTACTTGGATTACACTACATTACCTTACCTTACATTACATCAATCATCGTACCTTACCTTACCTTACCTTACCTTACATTGCATTACATGACATGACATGACATGACATTACATGCATTGCATACACTGCATTTATAATATATATAATACAACATCACACAACACAACGAAACGAAACACACAGTAACCTAACATAACCTGACCTACGGTAACATAACATACACACAGTAGACAAAGTAAGTGTATGTGCAAGAAGTTAATGAAACTCAGAGGGGTTCCTATGTGGAAAAGAATTCAACCTCCAAGCTTCGTTGGGCAAGTCCCAATGACAGGTCAACCAGACTGAAAAGGGTGCACTCGGTTGCGCACCTTCTGCCCTGCAGGGCTAAGCTGCTCACCTAACCGTGAACGTGGAGCGGTGCAACGGGTGCAACGTCAAATGCGCAAAGTGGCGAGGCCATGAGCAGAGATGCTCTCAGCGATCAGAGATGCTGACCCAAATGGACTTGCCCAAGTCCACCTGTGGAGCAAGTTGGAAAAAAGAGCACAAAGAAACACAGAGAAACCACAAAATATGCCAACAAGTCAAGCATATGTCAAGCATATGTCAAGCTTCCTCCAGGATTATCCAGGATTCCTGAATAATGGAAGCATGCCCATGCCGCCGCCTGAATGTATTCAGATTCAGCATCTTGGACTGGGCTCCACCCTGGTCAGCTGCGTTAAGAATCGATTTTGCACACAAGATCACACGAGGTATCCTGATTCAATGCACAGAGACATCGTCGTCGTCAAATTGTCGTCACATCTCTGACATTGCTTCAACTCTGTACTGAGACTCTGAGATATCCACCACCAAAGGCAGTTTTCATACGGTTCACTCCGCCGTAGAGACGCAATGAACTGCAAGCCTTACCGTGGGATGCCAATGACATGCACAGCGCAAAAGGTGCCCTGGCTAAGTCCTGACAACAAGATTCTAAGAACCTTCGCCCGTACTGAAGCCTTACTAAGCCTAAGAGAAGAAAGAGCAAAAGAAGCGAGTGGTAGCAAAGGAATGAGGTGAGAATTCAAACCCTGTGTCTGCAATGAACGGCCTGCTCATTGGAGCTTGCAGAGATATTGGCGTCCGGCAAATCCTGAAACGAAAAATCCTCTAAGTCTTGGATTTCTTAGCGCTTTGACCATGTCTAGAGTCTGTGCGCGTTCTGATATGCAGATGGTGCGCCTCCGAAGCAAGACCTTGGGGTGAAGCCAAAGCCGCTGCCACCTCGAGCAATGCGAATCAAAGCAAGGCATGGCAGGAGTAACATGTAAACTCGAACTAACCTGATTGGTGACAAAAGAGAAGAAATGACCTTTTGATGCTTTCCAGCCTCGTCACTGTGGTATGGGAGGGGCCTTTGCCGTGATGCAGAGGATCCACCGACTTCCAATTCAAACCTTGCGACAAGAAAAGGCCAAGGATACAAATCCGCCACAAAGATCAAGACAATGGGAGAGAAACATAGGAATGTGAGAGCCCCAAAATGAATAAGGTAAAAGTGAGAATATCACAACAGAGAACAAACGGAGAAGAAATATGGAATGTCAAAATATGCTAAAATTGGAAAATCAAATTGGAAAAAGAGGATGGGAAAAAGATGGGAAAAAAAGGGAAAACTTGGAGAACGTCTCTGAACGGCGTAGAAATTCTCCTGAGTGCCGAGTCACTGCATCTCCTCCGTCAGCTCAGTGACATCGGCGCCTTGTTCAATACAAAAACGGATAAAAACGGAAACATACACGATGAGAATTGATGAGAATTGATGAGAATTGATGAGAATTGATGAGAATTGATGAGAATTGATGAGATACTGAGATACCTTTCTGACTTGGCCAAAGGCGCCTAAAGCACTGCTGCATTCCGCCAAAGTCTTCAGCTGTGCAGTGAAACCGCCTAATGCTTTGTGATCCTGCAGATGTTGGATCTGATCAAGTCTGAGCAATCTTGGCAAACACTTTCTCAAGAGTTCCAACCAAAAGCGAAACTTGGCAAACCAAGCATAGGAAGTGCCATCATGATTCATGATTTGTTTTGCCCACAAGTTTCAGTCTCATCATTCGGGCTGTTGAGGCTCTTGAGTCGGTCTCTTCTCAGAAACAAGTTTGATGCAAAGAGCCGCAACTGAACTGGCAGCAGCAGCTCAGCAGCATCAAGAGAACATGAAAATCAGCCCACCTCTGCAACCTGTCCCCAAATTTTCATCCGATGGCTGTCCAGCCTTGGAGTGTCCCAAACTAGAATGTCGATCGGCTGAATGTGTCCGTTGGGTTGAAGAAAAGGACAACGGAGGAAAGAGGCACAGAACGAAAACCAAAAATAATAGAAACTCCTCTTGGACAAGAAGGAGAAAGCAGCAAGAACATGTCCTGTTTAGAAATGAGAAGAAAAGAAACCTTGTAGCCTGCAGACAGGTTTGGTTTTCGAGTGAAATCTTAACCTGATGAAACGAATATAGGCGTTTTGCTGCTCTTCCTCCTATTTCACTAAAACTTGCCCTCAGAATGGTCCTGCACGTTGACCTACTTCAGCGCTATGCAAGGAGACCAGACTCATCTGTCGGATCACCTCTTTGAACGTTTGTGGGGGCACCTCCCCCGCACCCAAGTTAATGAAAGGAACAAATGTATCATACTTGGATTCTTGCTCCCCGTGCGCAAACAGAATCATCTATCTAATACCTTCAATATCCTTCAATACCTCCCGTCCTTGACCATCACTGTTAACGCGCAACCAGCCACACCCCGGTGCCACCCACCGAAACCGCGAAGGCAGGGCAACGAGGAACAACCCAAAACACCAAACAAGTGGTAGGCACATTTGAGGACAAAATCGAACCAATCGAAAAGAGAAGAGCAGAAAGCCTGTTGGAAACAGGTAGGGACGAGCGCACCAACGACACCAGGGGGACGCACCCAAAGAAAGATTTGAACATCCCAACATATCCCAACGGTCATTTGGGAAATTGATGTGGAAAAGCCTGACCAAATAACAAAATCATACGAAATCCCTCTCAGCTACGGACTGTCGAAGGATTAAACTCAAGACTTCAACAAACTCTTCTGAGACCTGACAAGTCATATCAATCATGCTGTCAATGTCTACATTGTCTACGTTTCAACTGATAGCATCTTTAATCTTTGAGTCATTTTGAGCTGGTCTCTTGCCCGAGCCTCATTGCCGGCCTCTTTGCCGGCCTCTTTGCCACCTTCTTCAGTCTTGTCCCTCTCCTTTTCTTCCTGAGACGAAGTCTAGACGAAGTCTAGACGAAGTCTAGACGAAGTCTACGAAGTGAGTCTACCAAGATCTCTCGTTGATGTTTCGTGTGCTGACCTCCTCAGAGCCCTCCAGCGCAATGCCTCTGACAGCCTTCTGCACCTTGCCGAACAAACTCATCAAACAATTATCTACAAATCAAATAATAATCTACATATATCTACATAATCTACATATCAAACATACTCCAATCAAAAAGAATTTAAAACATCGAGAACCTGCAGCTTGCGTTCGACATGAGCAACATGAACCAACGAGAATGAGAATCCATTGTTGCAGGATGGCCTGAGTCTGGGAAACCATGGACGAGGTGCGACATTCTGAAAGCAAATTCTGAACGCCATGTGCTGATTTCATGTTGGTTCCTGCCTGCGGAATCCAACCAGCAATCTCCCCGGCCAACTCTTGTTCCTGTTTAGCCAAGGAGTCAAACCTCAGGAACATCAGAGGAACATCAGAGTAACATCATTAGCTCCAGCCATTTGTTACAACAGGATTAGTTTCTGAAACCAACTCTAAGACACTCGATACTCTAATTGGTTTCCTGACTCTCGAAGCATAGTGCCGACTTTCCGCTCAGCCTGCCACACTGCAGATTTAAACCGAGAAACTTAGAAACTACATATATATATATATGTGTAAATTCAATGACTTTGAAAACCCATTCCTTTCAAGAGGGGTCACGATACAGGACTTCAGTTGGATATCATTCAAAGCTCTGATTGTGAAAATACATGAAAATACGAAGGAACTTGGAGACCAATGACAGAATTGCAGTAAGCCTTTGCCTAGGCTTATGCTAAGAAAAGCACCGAAATATGACAGAATGACCAAAGCAGTGCTCCCTCAGAGTTTAGACAGATTTGCGATTCAACCCCAAGCGACATGAAACTCTGTTGCGTGGGCCGAACGACCCAGTTTGCTGAAACTTTGGCAAAGGTCGTATGATGTCGTATGCCGTCTGTCATTTGTTTGAGTCTTGCCTGCTGCAGGAGAATCCGAAGCCCGGCACCACCATCCTCCTCCTTCCCGCCAGCTTCTTGAACCTCACGGAAGGTAATGTGCAACACAGTGCATCAACCATCATTCACCTGGCTTTGCGGTTTATGGTTTATCCATCGGTTTATCCATCTCGCACCTGCCGTTGCTTTTCGCACCAATGGTCCACATCATGGAGAACCGCATCGCGCAAAAGCACAGCAGCTCGACCTAACCCAACTCGGCAATACTTGGCACATCTTGGCACACATTCCAAGCGTATGTGAGCGATTCTACATGCTTCCCTTGATGTGTTTCAAGGGTTCTGCGGCAGCTCAATTTGCTTCAAAGTGCTTAAACATCTTTAAACTGGTTGATTTTTTAAGTTCTATCAACGCCAAAACATATGAACTAAACGTGTAAACCAAACATGTGGACAAGGTGAGAATGGTGAGAAACAGATCACGGCCAGGTTGCATTGGGCGGTGACCCTGTTCTCCAAAGCTAAAAGTCTTGCAACCTGACTAGGCCTGGCAGCAAGTTTTGCAACAGCCCGGTCTTTTTTTGTCTGTGTTCTGTAGAAGTCTTCAAGAATGACAATTCTTTTGATCTTTATGTTCTGTGGTGCCTTCAGACCTCTGAGGTACTGACCAGGTGGAAGTGTAGAGCCTCAAAATGAAATTTGACTCGCAAAGGCCATAGAGACCAGTGTCGGTATGGCAGGTGCCGAGGAAATAATGTCTCGAAACGAAGAAGTTGCCAAGAAGCATAGCAAAGCACGATCAAAGCTTTTCATGGTATGGTCTGGAGACAGTTGAAGGACAACCTCTGCCTACAGGAACCTTTTAGAAACGGATACTCAAACAATCCATGCAAATGCATACCCGTGCACAGTTTACTTTGAGAGAGGCATTTAAGCAGAAATAATCACCTAATATATAATACAAATTAGCAACAACACTTTCCAACAATAGAATACAAAAGACACAAAAAGAATGGAAAAGGATGACAAAAACATACCAAAACTCTTCAACTTGGAGTCTTTTTGGATTTGCTTTGGAATCTTGGACCGAACCAAGGCGCGTCCATTTCTCTCCGCCCTTCAAGGCTTTGAGCTCCTGCACCAGCAGCTCCAGATCGCCCTGTGCGCCGTGCACCGTGATGCGTGTGGATGAAATCATCATGGCCCCATTGGAGCATGGCCAAAGTCTATAAAGCACGTTCCGTTTCAAAATGTTTCAAACACTATTCAAATTATTCAATACTTCCATATACTTCCATATACTTCCATATACTTCCATATACTTCCATATACTTCCATATACCTCCATATACCTCCATATACTTCCATATACTTCCATATACTTCCATATACTTCCATATACTTCCATATCCTTCGACAGGCCATACTTGGTTTGATATACCTTGTGCACTTTTTAAGTCAGTCACAAGATAAGTCCCAAATCTCTAAGAAACAGGGACAAACCATGCACAATACAGAATGTGAAAACTGACAAAAGAGTAAAGATGAGAACAGTGAAAATCGACAAAAGCAGAATGTCACCGGTGGCTTTGCATCGGCAATGCGCCCAGGGTTCGGCTCAGTACCCAGAGCCCGGCAGAACCATTCCAATGTGACCAGATGTGAGGCGGCACTCAACACGCTGAAAGCTTCACAAACAGTTGTCCACATCTTTTGAGTCCAAGTGTTCAGCCTTTTCTAAAATAAAAAACCATTTCTGATATTGAGTCGTCTGTTGATTTAAAAAACATGTCTTTTCATCCTTTCATTCGACCCGTGAGGAAGGTCTCGAACGTAAGGGCGGCTGAGATATTGGTTCAATTGAACCATAAATTGAAACCTAGTGAAAAAAATAATTGAAGGATCAATTGAAATGAATTGAGATATACAGCTGAAGTCAGCAGTTGAAGGTCTGAGAATTCGGTTAGTCAGTTGGAGCCATTGGTCTCGATCTCGTGACCGCGCCTTCTCTTCCAGCATCAAAAATCTCCGCTTTCGCTCTTCGTTGAGGCGCTCCATGTTTCTTTGCGCCTAACAGGGAGGTCTTTGTAGAAATCAAGCACGATCTCATTTCGTAATAATATGTAATCAATTGTAATCAATTGTAATCAATATAACATCACGCTATATAATGTACTAGACACAAATATTTAGAAAAATGTATATTCACAGGTCAGCCAACTATTAGTTACAATATACTAATGGGGCAAGACACAGTGAAATCCGCTAAGCACCTGGTACTTTTGAACCAACGCTTCAGAGTAGTACGATGATATATACAATACATGGTTTTACTGCAGGAGTTTTTACACCCCCCTTGGGCGAGCAGGGACGACTGCGGAGAACGAATAACCCAGAAGAGCATACCCTCGCGGGTAGCCAAATTTGTTTAGTGGTTTTGAACTTTTATGCAGTCTTTCAAAGGTCCCTCTAAAAAGCTCAAGCCCGTAAAACCCAGCGCCGCGTTGCAAGGAAGGCGCATTACCATGCCGCATCTTGCGCTATGCTACAAAAGAAAATCATCGTCTACCTGCGGTTCCAATAGATCCAACGGCCGCCGGCCTCATCACGGTAATACCAAGCCCCACGCCAGAAACTCCATTCACGGCGTGCACCATAGTGATCACGATTCCAACTCCAGGAGGCATCCGGGCGACCGGAGCTTGCAGCCTTTGATGTGACTGTGCTTGCTGCTTTTGCAGTGGGCGGTGTCTCAGGCTCCAAGAATGGTCTTGCTCCTCCTTTGGGTGTTGGTGGCTCTGGTGCAAGGAATGGTGTCGATGCGGGACCAAGTGAGGCATCTACGTGTGAGGTGTCCGCGGGAGCGGAGCTTGAGGCGGCTGTGTCAGCTTGTCCAGTGGCAGATATGTCGGCTTCAGCTTTGCGTTTTCGCTCAGCAGTGGGCGCGACCCTGGGGTCGGCCTTTTGACCCCCAGGACCTCCGGCCTTTGCAGCGGCGCTCTGTTTCTCCTTGCGTTCAAGGTTGCCCCGAACCAATGGGAGGTTTTCCTCATATAGCTTTTCGAGGAATTCAAGAGTGCCATTGACAGGAACTTGGACGGTGCCCTTGCAGGTCAGCAGGCCACGAAATGCGCCCCTTCGGCCGATGTAGCTGACAAATTCATCTTCTGTAAAAATGTGGCGACCGAACATGAAACCCCAAGTCTTCTTCCATGTCTTGCGAAATTCAATGGGGAATCCTTCCACACCTCGAGGTTGGGACATAAAAGTCAACTTTGACAGGCAATTTTCATTTTGGGCATTGGCGGCGACGCCAGCCGAGATCTGGGTCCTGGTGCGGGGCGGATCTGGGAGATTGGCATACGCAAACATATCGTCGAAAATACATTCACTTAAGCCCCTACCCTCTCCATGAACGCGATCACAAAACGTAACGTCACTTGCATAGCGGTCTTCTACGTCTTCATAGCCAAGTGCCTTTGCTCGTTTGTGTCGGTCGCGGCAGTCTTTGATGACTGCTGATTCAATGGATGTAATCCCCCTTGGGCCCAGTTCCCGGCGAAGCATGGCAGCTTGTTCATTGGTCAATGCTGCCAAAAGGGTACCACTCATTTTGCCGTACATCCCAAACCCTGCAAGCTTTTGCATGCGCTTCTCCAAGATGCGGGTCCTCCTGTTGGGTTGGTCAGACCCTTTTGCTTCGCCACTTTCGTCCACTGGAAGTGGCTCAAATCCACATGTGGTGCATGTCACCTGACCACTTACGTACACGACCTGACACAGGGGGCAGGAGCCCATGAAAGGTTCGCAGTACTTTGGTGCAGCGTAAACACGGCGCACCCTCGCGGGTGGCTGGTCAACTTGCATTGGGTCGTTGGTGACATCATCATCGGTGGATTTGGCATCGGGTCGCCCCGTGCTGGTGTCATCCATTGGGTCGTCATTGGCATCGTCGCGAGCAGTCAGTTGGACTTTCTTGGATGTCGGTGATGAGGTTGTTTCCGCGCCTGTCCAAGTACTGGGCTCGAGATTGCTCTCGGCGCGGGACCAAAGCACCTTTCCATCCTCTGAGATGCTGACCAGAAATTGGGGTGGAATGCGTTCTGAACACAAAATACCATCCATTTCTGTGCGACTAAAGATGACACCAGCTTCAACTGCTTGCCGCATTGCAATTTTGACTTCGACTGGACATTTTGCTCTTAATCCAGATCTATACCCATCTGTGCCTATGCGGTGCTCCGACATGTAGGAATGGGCACGGCCGCTGTTGACTGAGTCACGGTCGGCTGGGATCAGGCCGTTCTGTGCGATGCTCTTCCAGCTGCTTCTCATCGTGCGATGGAATGCAACATCAGGGACCTCAGTCATGGCACAAATGGGCACGCCAGTGAAGGCGGCTTTTCGCTCGGGGGAGACTTGGTCTGAGCAATACACCATGGTTGAATTGGCATAAAGACCCCCGGCGGTCTTCAGGGCAGCTTGGGAATGACCCTGGATTGCACGAATTTTCACGGGATAAAGATCCATGCCTAAGCCATTGTCGACAGGAAAATTGGAAATCTTTGCACACAAGAATTGGAACCTACTCTTGCCATGCTTGTCGATTTTCATTGCAGTGCCAAAAAGGTTTGAGACGGTGATGAAAACGTCTGGGGGCACTTCCTTGCGGAAGGCTTTGGCAAAATCCTCCAAATCGATCCAAAGGTCCTTGTCCATGGGTACCTTGGCGCAGGATCCATGCCCCCTACAAACTTTATTGACACGGGTTGCGAAATCGGAAAATTTCTTGTCGACACGAGTCTGGCCGGCGATGGTTTCCACGTCGGATGCCGATAGCAGTTCCAATTCATAAGCCGTACCGTCAAAAAGGATACCGGGTACATCGTCCCCGTCTGCATTGGTCACCATTGTATATTGGTATTCGGGCAAATGCTCCTCCATCCAATATGCTTTCACGTAACCTGATGCATGTTCCTCTAAGTGCGCAGTTGCCTGCGGCCGGTACTGGCTGGAAGTGGCTCCTGTGTCGTCTGCAGGCGCGGCTGCGGATGCAGAGGCAGGCACTGCTTTTGGTCGTGACTTCAACAAGACCTCGGCTGTTTGGACAGTGATCGATGCTGTGCCGGATGTTGCGGGCTCGCCGTCGCCGGCGGCCGGATTTGGAGGGTCGTCCCTTGGAGGCTCGGCAAAGGTGCCAGGAGCCATCGTTTTGACATCGATGTAGTCCTCTGTGTCAGGCTGTTGAGCTTCAACGTCTTCCTTGGTGAATGACCTGCCTGTCGGGACAATGTGTCTTCGGGGCTCGCCAAAAAGCAACTTGGTGATGCCTGCAACCGTCTCCTGATAGGATCGTGGCAGCTCGTCGAGGACGGTGCCCATGTTCCTTCGCAGGTCATCCCATGTTTCCTGGGCACATTGGGAAAGCTCAAGCCCTATTCGGCCAACCCGCCACCCACAGTCAATGGCAAACAAAGTTGCCGTCCAGTACGCAGAGAGCCGTGTGCGATTTTCTTCAGAGTTGGCGAAGTGCCATTGGTCTCTGAATTCCATTGCATCGGCGTACCCCTTTGCACGCAACCATGGGAACTTCGGATTGGCAAGCCCTTGCAGGCTGCTGGTCAGGTCTTTGAACTTTGGTTCCAACGCATCGAAAAACTGGTCAAAAATCGGATGAATGCCATAGTCAGCAGACCAGGGCGCGGTGGTGAGACCGGCCGATTGCAAATCCAATTTACGGGCTTTGTTGACAAACCAAGTCAAGTGGCGTTCACAATCGTCCATGATCGTCGGCCAGTGCCCGTTGGGACCGTCGTATGGCCAATTTGGATTTTGGGCAATCCCATCCTCACCTACCAATTCATTTCCGAACCAGGACAAATGCAGATTGATGCGGGCATCAGGATAGCGCTCGCGGGCGTCCGCGGACAATTCAATCCCACGCTTGACCAACTTCTGCAGAGTCTTGCCCCAAAGCATCTCATGGATGAACTCAGTCACATACTTAGGCTTACGCTGCTGAAAATGCTCAGACAGATCGTATTTCTTAAGTGTTTTCCTACGCCCTGTGATCAGTGCACATGACGAATCGGAGACTAAGATCCAGATTACTTCATTGACGGGCATCTCTGGCAACATGATCTTTTCAATGTGGGACTCTTTTGGCATGAAGCAGAAGCTAAGATATTCTGCAAGCGGATCCTCTTGACCGTAGAACCTCAGGGCTGAGGCCGGCGTCCATTCGGTCATCAATCCATCCGCAAGGTCCTGAGAAACCTGAGTTTCACCTTCATTGCGCATGGCCAATGCAAACAAAATGCGATTGTGAAGGAGATACCATGCTTCTTTGTTAGCTTCACGTGTGGCTTCGAGCGCAGCCTCGCGGCTGGCCGGGTGTGCTGTGGCGTATCGCGAGTCAGCCATTTTAGCAGGACAGGCACGAATGACAGCGGGTGAAATCCTTTTGGATGTTTGGCCCACCACAGCTACCCGGAAACACTCATGGAGCATGTCAGTCAACTTGAAAGTGTAATTCTCAGCAAGTTTAAGAGCTTTACCCCTGCTTTGATCATGCTCATGTTTGGCATCACATTTGAATGAATCTAACATCGCAAGTTCTTTGAAGTTTCCCGCAATGGTCCAACTTTTCTTCATTGGTTGGCCGTTGTTTCCAAGAACACCCAACATGCCACCATCAAAGTGATGAGTAGTCATGGATCGTTCTATAAGGAATTTTCTAACCATTGGCCATCTCCAATATTTGCAATTCTTGGACAGTTCAAATGCTATCAAGGTTCGTTCATCACAAACTTCATCCACAAGTTTGGCAAAAGACTTGAACAACTTGCTAAACTGTTTTTGTTGCTCTTTGATTCTTTCTTGACCCTCAACAGTAAGGCCATTGACGTTCCCCCATGGGCTACCCCCGACACAAGGCAATGATGCATAAAGTATCAAAGTGCCGTCACTGAAATCATTTCTGAAGTCTTTGACTTGGGAGGCTAGCCGTTGCCGACAGCTGATAGTGGTACCATCTTCTTTTTCGGTAACCCTAATGCAGTGGCAATCTTCATTGGACTTTCTTGGGGTACTAAGCTTCGAATCATCAGAGAAGCAAAATTCGATCAACATTCTGGGCTTAAAAGACTTTTGGGAGCCCCCCTGATTCCCGGCAGCGGTTGCTAGTTTTGGCACCTTAGTGGAGTCCGGCGCTGCTGTGTGGCGGGCTGCTGCTTCTTCCACCTTTGTCGGGCCAATGCCAATGAGATGAATGGCATCCATCCACAGGGCTGGTCGGGTAAAAGGTTTTGTAAGAATGTCTGCAACTTGGAAACTAGTTCCTACGTTGAGAAGATCGAACTGCTTACATTCAAATTGTTGTTTCAACCATTTGAAGTTGATGTTTTGCGTTTTGTTCATGTGTCTCATGGATGCTGATGAACCGGTGGACATGACTGTGATAGTCGCTTGGTTGTCCTCCATAAATTTAACTTGATAAAATTCAGGGAAACTGGCTTTGAGGGAGTTGATGTCCGCAGCACTACAACCTGTGTCGACATTCCCATTACGGATTTCGTCAATTTCAGGGTCGATCCTGGTGAACACAACATCTTAATGGGGCTTCGCGGCGTCGCGAGCTGGTTTACCCTGAAGCCTCTTGAAAAGATTCAACTGCTCAAACAGGGCCAGCATTGGAATACCCTCGGCTCGCATGCTGTGATTTGCGGCAATGACCTCGGCCTCAGTTGAAGATATGGCAACAACTGTTTGTTTCTTACTGAATGCATTTAAGGGGTAGTAAGTGTTGGGGCCTACAAGCACTATGGCACTGCCAGTGGTACTCTTGCTATCATGTTCACCTGCATGGTCTGCGTCGGCAAACAGCCAGAGTTGGCATTCATCAAAGGCATCCCCGATAAAACCCTCTAAGAAATGGTGCTTTGTACAATGAATGTAGGACACCAATCTATGCAAGGCAACATCGCATTCAATGGACCATTTTGTCACTCTAGATGCTAAGCTTTGTGTGGCACGCAACAAGTCAAACCTTGCCATTCTTGCGGCAAATAGTATCTTCATCAAGATCTTGCTGGCCACTGGCTGGAGTTTGCCAGGCTTTTCATCTTCGCCGAGTGTGGGCCGTGCGATACCGGCATCTGTGAATGGTGTTGGCACCTCTTTCAAGGACGATGGACTGACTTTTGCAAGACTACAATAGTTTTCTACACAGGACCCCAGGAAATCACTCATATCATACCTCACTAAGTTCACGGGCTTGGCCATGACGCCAGCTTTGGTCTTCACTGCGTGATCAACCCCCCTGAACTTAGAGGCCTTGGCTTCCTTTTTCGCCTCGCGTTTATCGCGATGTGGTCCTGGTCTGGCTTTACTTGCCATTGCAAACTGCTTGAATTTGTCAGGTCCGTCTTGTCCATAACAGAAAACTGTTTTTCCTGTCCAGAATTCATTTGTTTGATTGCTAGATGTTTTCCAATCATCTGTATAAACATCATAGCCCCCTGATTGTTCCCGTCGGTGATGCTAGGACAACTTTTCAATGTGACCTTTTTGTCAAAGAAAGTTATGCGACTCGAATTTTGACAAGTTACATCTCCCCCTCATCAACCGGCTGGTACAATCTTTTTCGGGGTTGAATGTGGTGTCGAATCCATGCCATGTTTGTTTCATCATGCTCCCACCAGTCTTGTGTTCTGTGTTGTGCGGCTGCTGACTTCTTGGCTTCAAAGGCGAATGCGAAAGGGTGTGCCTGCGAAGGCAACCGGATGTTTTGGAATTCACGATGCATACAGCCAAAGTAGCGGTCATATGGCTCAGGATCACCCATGTTCACTGCAGCCTTGACGCTTGCCCATGCCTTTTCCAAGTTGGCAGTGGGTCCAGCCATCTTGAAGTCATCGACATACACAACCAAAAGACAGTTGAGCTCTTGATGATGAAAAATTGAATGCCAAATGTCAGGTAAAATCTGCTTCCAACCCTGTTTTACCACACGGCTATTGAGATGATTTTCCCAAATTCCCCCACTATCGGGATGACCGTAAAGGGCAAGTAACATGGGAACCATGGGTTGCCAATACTTTTTCTCCCAATCTTTGGGCCACCTGTTGCGTGGAAGTGATAACCATGTGGGCACCCCTGTGAAGAGGGCTTGTATGTAGGCTTGGATTGCATCTGCCTGTTGTTTGGAGAACCCGGGCTGACTACCGAAAGCATCTAGCAGCTTTGCTGCTTCCATGGATGCTGGGGAAGAGCCTAACTCATTGAAGAGTGCGTGATCGGAATTCTCGTCTCTGACATTGTTCCCTTGGAAAACCGTCCTACCCTTGAACTTCCGACGAGGGTCTGATTCAGGCAATTCAGAACCCTTCTCATAGCAAGCCTCAAAGATTCGACCTAGGTGCACAGTTTGGCCATTGCGACGAGCCTCAGCTACTATGTCGCGGCACTCACGAACACGCTTCTCATCCCAAACACCCTTATTACGGAGATTATCCCACTCCTTATCAAGGGCGGCCTTGGCCTTGGGGCTGCTGGCAATTTCATCTTTTGATACAAGCCTAGCAACTGAAGCGAAAAGCTCGAGTGCGACCTTGAACTCAAGTTCCTTGATCTTCTCCCTGACGAGCTCGCGGATTCTGGGCCGGTGCTCAGTTGTGGCAGGCGCGGCAGCTTTTGGCATTGCCGGCACGGAAAACTTTTGGGAAGTGGCTGGAATGATTTCCCAAGCATTGCCTACAAGCTTTGCAGTTGCAGGAGGGCATTGAGTTGCCTCAAGCCGGGCTGGTGAAGATTTCTTCTTTTTGCCCTTGCTGCCAGATGATGATGCTGGCTTTTCCTCCTGCTCCTTAGCTGCATTCTTGGCTTCCTCCTCGATGATCTGTTTCCTTTCTTGGGGGTTTAACATCTTCCACAGTTCTGAGTCGATCCCTGCCGGACGCTTTGAACCTTTGTAGTTACGTACAATCCGGTGACCATCCCAATGATATCCATCTGGAATAATTTCACCTTTGGGGGTCAATTTGAGATCTGGGAATACAGGCGCTTCGGGTGCATCAGGCTCGACATCGCTGTCGGCTGGTAGAGGCGTCCCTGGCTCATATTCGTACTCATCTTGTGGCGGATGCAAGCTAGACTCAAAAGGCACAGCTTTGGGAGTCTGCGGAATGACCTGGTCTTCGAGGCGGTCGGCTTTGGGTGCTTTCGAGTCGATCAGAGCTTTCAAAGGAAAGATGAAACCCTCGGATGGCAATTCCAACCTTTTCGTTCTTTGAATTGTCAGTGCACCCCAGTTGACATGATAGTCTGCAGCTTCCAGCTTGGCAACTAAGTATTCACCCTTCCAATCATGACCTGGTTGGATGTAATACCCAAGGAAAATTCCTTCATTTGCTGTTGGGGAGAGTTTACCTGATGTGTTTTCTAGCCTTTTGGGATTGTTCCAGAACAACACTTTGGCACCAAATGGAATGTGCATTGCAGGGAACTCTTCACCAAACCTGAGTTGCCATGGGGATTCACTGCCGTCTAGCTGAGGGCTTGCGTTGATCGCGGTCGCATGATGCTGCATGGCCAACGGCCACATCTTCAAAGGAAGTCCTGATTGCAACAAGTTGCTTCGGGCACCTTCCAACATCTGACGAACTTCGCGTTCAGCAACAGACTTTGATGAATCTACATATTCAATTGATGTTTGATGTCTGTAACCCAAATCCTTGATGGCCCTGATCAATTCTGGGGAATTGTCAGTGTACACAACTTGAACATCATCCTTTGTTCCAATGAAGTGATTCAAACCAGCAACACAGCTTTGTGAGTCCTTGGACTGGCTGGGGTAGACATATCGATATTGGGTGTGCAGATCTTGCAACACCAATGCAACTTGCTCCCCCCTGAAACCCTCTTCTACATTCTTCTTAATGATAACATGATCCCCAATGATGTGGTCACCAAACACCTCGGTTTCGATTCTCTTCTGACCACCTTTCTTCCTTGCTTGGGGAGCCATCATTCTTGCTCGTTGGCAGGTTCTGCAAAATGGGTTCTTGGGGAAATGAGTGTACTGATGTTGGGTACTTGCAGCTTCGGCCAGCAAATCCTCAGTCTTGCGGCTTCGGATGTACTCCTGCTGAGCGTCATCCTCCACCAACTCTCTTCATCTTGGGCTTCGTCCCGCTTGGTTTTTGAGCTCGACCGTGAGGTCGGCATTGCAAACAACTTTCTGAGGTGCTTATCCTTTTGAAATTGATCTTTGGGATAGACCTTGCAACTATCATCCAAAACTGGGACGTGACCTTCGATCTTGAGCTGGACAACCTTGTCATCTGGACGGACTAGGATAGGTTTGCCATTGGCAGGCCAGACAAAACTGTAACCCTGATCTACACATCTGGTTCCTACGGAGAGCACAGCTGGGGTGTGATCAAGTACATACGGATGCACGGGATCAGGCAATGCGGACAACTTGACATCAGCAACCTCATTGGCCTCAGTCGAGCCATTGGCCGTGACTAAGGAAATCGGATGCTCGGCTGCGCGGCAGTTCTTGGCGCTAACATCCCTCAGCATACCCTTGGACACAAGATCGGATTCGCTACCTGAGTCGACAAGCCAACTGACGCCGGCCTTTGGCGCGGCCGTGGCAATTGACGGAAAACGACCAATGTCTCTAAGAGCTTTGGGACCGCTAATGAATCTGCACTCTTTGCATGTGATGTCACATGTGTCCTCATTCCAACAACAAAACCCACAACTAGGTGCCACATCTGAATCATGAAGTTTCACAGTTTCTTGAAGCTGTCTTGCACGAACCTGAGCCTCATGTTGTTCAACCTTGGATGAAACTGGAACATCTTCAGCTGTCTTGTACACATTAGTGAACTCTCTCGGACGGTGCTTGACGGGGACTTGACGACCAACTGCCTTCACCTCGATCACATGTGGGACCTTTCGGAATCTAAGACGCTTCATGCTGACACTTGACTCATCAGAGCACGAAGTTGCCTTCGGCTGTTTTCGGACGATGCAGGCAAACTTCTGAATCAGGCATGGGGCGGCTGTGGAATCCTTGCTCTTCTTTTTGGGAGCGGGTGAATTGGCCCTTTTGGTGTCTTTTGTGGCGGCAGCAGCTTTGTCATCATGTTTATAAAAACATTTGTCACCACGTCTGCACTTTCCCTGGGCATGATAGATACATGGGGTCTTGGCCATTTCTTCCTTGGACATTTTCTTCCCCTTATCATCTTTGTTGCCCCTTGATGGTGAACGTGTTTTGGTTCTTCTGGGTGATTGAGTTCGAGACTTATCATCTTTGACATGCTTGAATGGACACTTCTTCCCCTTATCACAGGTACCCTTTTGGAACTTATAGCAAATTTTGTCACCTTTGCCACCTCGTTCCTGCGATCTACCACGACTCGGAGAGCCCTTTCGGCCACCACGACCATCGCCTTTGGCGGGTGCGGCCTTGGTGTCCTTGATCCCAGCCTTGTTCTTCTCCGCAATGCGGTTCCTGTTTTCCCTTAATCGTTCACGGTCGATCAAGTTCTTCATGGATTGGTGAAGAAAACTATAGGACTTTTCATGGGATTTTTCATGTACACGGTCAAACATCTCAATGTCATATTTCAGCAACTGACTTGGTCGGATCTGTCTCAACAAGATGTCCCTTAACACAGCATCATCGGGGGTGACAGCCATGCCAGCTAGGGTAGCATCCCATTTGTTGATGAATCTTCTGAGATCCTGGACAGTATCGCCTACTTTGACAACACCCAAAAGATCTTCTACTCTGTAAAGGCTACCTGCTTCTTCTGATGTTTTGAAGTAGTCCTCAAACATGAGCAGAACATACCTTCCCCTGACCTGGATGCCTTTTCGGGATTGTTGCTCTTTGAAGTTCAGGATCCTAGTCGCGAGGTCCCTCCGGCTGAGCGCGTGAGCGCTGCTGATAACTTTGTATCCAGCGTGAGGAACTTCCCAGGATCTTGAAGTCTCTTCTCCAACTGCTCTCTGGTGCATTCCTGATCGTACACCTCATTGAGCCAGAGCCATGCTTCGTCTGGACGATCTGAGCAACTCTTCACTTCATCCCTGACATGATTCTTCCAAGTCCTATATGACTCCGGAGCGGGCATGTTGTTCAGCTTGATGAGCTCGGCCTCCTTAGTCTTTGGCTTATCCTTTTCTTCCCTATGGGTTAAGGCTTTCACCAATTCAATAAGATCTGAGGGACCCATCACTTGCTGTTGCTTGGTTACGCTCTTAGGAGAGTCATTTGGGGGAGTTTTGATAGCTTCAGTGGGAGTGAAAAACCCTGATTGCGTTGGCAACTGGGGCTGGTCGTTGCCGACAGCCGGTTTCTGCTGGTTGCTACCACCTTTGAGCAGCTCATCCAACTTGGCTTTTGCTTCTTGTGCCAACACTGCAGGCGTTTTCAACTCTTGAATCGGCTCATCACTACCTTTGGCAGCTTGTGCATCGGATGCTCTAGGAGTGGCAATATTGAAGTGTGGCACACCAGCGATGGTGGCTGGCTCGGCGTTCTGGACAGATGCTTTCGGAACGGAGGCATGCTGCGCTTTGGCAACATGCTTTAACTGCTCCTGAAGGTCATCGATTTGGTCCTGAAGGCTGAGATTCTGTGCCGCTGCCTCGTTGATCTTCTCGGCCATCTCCTTCTTGTAGTTCTCGAATTCGGTCCTCAAACTAATGAGCCTGGCCTGATCAATTGCAGCCTGATCTTCGTATTGCTTCTTCGTGGCAGCTATGGCATTCTTTGCATGTTCAACTGTCTGTGCATAAGAAGCTTCGAATTCACTAGTGATACGTTGCCTTTCCTCTGCAATTTTCTGATCATGCTTTGTGTTTGCCTCTGCCTTGAAGTCTTCTACTCTTTTGTCATGCGATGCCTGAGCCTGATTTAACCTGACCTCCAACTCGTCGCCTCGTTTCCTTTCCTCGTTGACAGCACTAATAGCCTTACCTTCTACATCCTGCAACCTTTGCTCATACTCCTGCTCTTGCATTACGAGCCTACTTGACCATTCGTTTCGAATTGAGTCAACTACTCCATGCATTATCTGAAGGTGCCTCTGTTCAGCTTCCCTCATGACCTGCAGGGTGTTCCCACTAGTGATTTGGGACAACGGGTTGGAACATTGTTTCGTCGTCCATCGGCTCGGAGTTGCCTCCGGCCATATTTGGTACAGCGACGGCCGATGGACCTGACCCTGGAACAGCGAGAGGATGGTCAGTTGGGGTCCCCATAGCAAAGTAGTGAGACTACGGCTGATAACCTGTATATTCACAGGTCAGCCAACTATTAGTTACAATATACTAATGGGGCAAGACACAGTGAAATCCGCTAAGCACCTGGTACTTTTGAACCAACGCTTCAGAGTAGTACGATGATATATACAATACATGGTTTTACTGCAGGAGTTTTTACAGAAAAAAAAACATGCTGTCACATACAAAGAAGAATCCTAAATATGGCCAAGTACCTTAAAGTATGGAAGTAAGGTGACTTGTTTGGAGAGAAAGCCAAGGATCGACGAAGAAGCGAGCTCACAAGGACATGACATAACCTTTCAAACTTTATGTGCCGGAAGCGCCTCTTGTTCAAGTCTTTTTCTTTCTTCTTCGTGCTGAAGGGACTGCTTCTCTTTGTCCTATTGAAGTATATTCAAGTGCTGGGTTTTGCAGCAGCAACTTGGCAAAGTCACTTTGGACGCTCCTCCCATGTCTGCTTCATGAACATTTCCATCTCTGCAATTTGGGTCTCATACCGGCCTCAGCAGCTGCTACAGAACAAGCCCCTCTGTGTGACAGACATCAGGTACTCCAAACGTTCCACTCATCAGCGACTTGGTACGACTTGGGACGACTTGGTGCCTTTTGACATGCCTGGTAACCCCCGGTAACCCAGTAGGGCTGCAACTGGTGTCTGCCACTCCCGTGGCCTGCTCTGCCAATTTGGCACGCAAGGCCTGCACAGACACTGCAGACATGCAAAGACCATCACCCTCTTGATCAATTTTTGATCGATTTTATATGATTTTATAGATCTGACTTAGATGTGACTAAGGTCAAATCCGAGCGTTTGCAAAGTTCCGTTCGTAAGGCAAATTCAGGCCAAATTCACTTTGAGATTCACTTCCATCTCCGACACGCAAAGCTCAGTTTTTTTCGATCAGTCGGGATCTCACAACGTGGTCTTGCCTCCACTTCTTCTTCCAGCTTGGCAATCTGCTCGGCTTCGTCGTTCCTAGGGCAAAAAGTCTTTCAATATAACAGCTGTTCAAAAGAAGATTCAGAACAGCTCTGACACCGAAGACTTTCGGAGAGAATCGACACTGAGCTGGAGGCTTTGTTGCATTTACCTCAGCAACGAAAAGCGAACAGCAAGAGTTCCAACAGCTTACCGACAACACTTCTCTCCGAAGCATGCGCGAAAGGTCTCTCTCTCTCTCTCTCTCTCGGCCCCTCAGAGAAAAAGTATGCTTTTCCTCTTCCCGCGCGCAGGCACATGTTTTCTGGCGATGCTTAGTCTATGACAATTTGTCGAAGCGGAATTACTGCCACAGCTGGCGCATGTCCCAAGACGATCCCAGACGAGCATACAACGAAGTAACAAAGTGTACTCACCTCCAGTCCTTCAAGCTTTGATCCCTGGGGTTCTTCCCATATCCCACGCTGAACATCCTCTTGGCAAGTGAGGATGACAATGATGACACGATGCAAGAAATAAAGACAATAAATAGAAATAAAGAATTAATAAAGTGTCCAAGAACATTGCCGCAACATGTCCAATAGGTTTAACAATGGTTTAACATGTCCACACTGCCAGAGCCAAGTGAACACGGAGCCATGAAGTCGTGACCATGGACTCTGAACTTTGACGTGCAACGATGCAACGAGCACGCGACACAACGCGACACAACGCGGCACAAAAAATCCCCAATGTGCTTAAGTTTATTTATGTTTATTTAATTTTTCTGAATATGGCGAATATGGTTGAAAAGTTGAATGTGTTGAATCAGACTTGTGACAGTTGTGACAACATTGTGTGAAAACAGCGAAGCGCTAACAGCGAAGCTTGTGCAGCTTGTGCAGCTTGTGCAGCTTGTGCTTGTCAACTTCTGAGTCCCAGACTTTGATCGTCTTTGCGCGCCTAAGGTAGGCTAAACTGAGAGGTTAACCTCCTAGCTGAAGGTCTCTGAGCGCTATCTCAAAATGACCAAAAATGCCAAAATCATCAAAATCTGATTGCAAAACATGGCAAACGTACAGTCTGCGCCCCATCTGAGGTCTCTGGCTTTGCATAATTCAAAGTTGATAGGCTTTCATCTGCGTTTGTCTTGGAAGGCGACAAGGCAGCCTTAGACTCGGAGTGAATTCAAGTGAATTCAAGTGAATTCAGGTGACTTCAGGTGACTTCTGTGAGTGGGTTCTTGTAGGAATTGTGCTGATCCTGCTTGCACATCGAATCTATGGGGAGATAAGAGAAGAGCCATAAAGAGTTGTGTTGTTGACGTTTCTGTTTTTGGAATCCTTCATCCAAGCCACCATCATAGTCGTCAAAGCGTTCCCACCCAGGGATTCCTCACAAGATCACATTAATTTCCACACCGTGGCAAATTACACGAATGACAGGTGCAAACCTCCCTCTTTCTACCTCTGCTCAGGTTAGCCAGCCATTAAAGCAGCCATGGCCAGCCTGCAAAACGCGCGTCAGCTTGGAGTTGCGGTAGGGGATGAAAACCTGACAGAGTCATGGGATTGAATTCATTGACTTCAACTCAGTACATGGTGAAGTAATCAAAGCTCAGGAAGCATGTATCCAGCATGTCACATTTTAACATGGGCTGACCCTGCCCTTGGCGAAGCTTGGTATTTTTTCTCCGTGTTTTTGGCGCCATGCCTTGCCTTCTTGCTCCCAGAGGCCATGCTGCTAAGCGCATTGATCACATTCCCCAACGCAGACCTCAATATCTCGGCACCGATCTCGACAATATGGTCAATACATGTCAATATCTCAGCAGTACTTTGGTGAAGTTGATCTTTTGACAATCTTCTGCGCACTGCGCTGGGATGTGTCAAGTCGCAATGCTTGAAGTTGCCCTCTTTGTGGCTTTTCATGACTGAATGTTCCACTGCATCTGAGTCAATGGCAAGCTCTTATTGATGTTGGCCCCTTCCTTGAGCAAGTCGCCCTGACAGTTGTTGCAAACTATGTGTCTTCGGAGTTTGCAAATGAAAGAAAAAAAACAGTTTCTACCCGGATTCTACCCCTTTTCGTCAAAGTACCCTCCGTTCTCTCTCTCTCTCTCTTGTCTTCGTTCTGTTGTTCAAATTGCTTTCCCTGTTGCAGAGTCTTGTGCTGTCTTTGCGCTCTCGTTGTTTCTGATTCACAGCCCTTTCCCACACATGTCCAGCAATTTTTGATCATGTATTGCATCCGGAGGGGACGTTGTCTCTTACAAAGTTGACTGTACCTGGTAGGTGTTTTAAGTTTGGATTGGTAGAGGTGAGGTACATGAAACGCTTCTGAACTGATTCAAGGCACAAAGAGATATGCAAAGAGATATGCAAAGAGATGCAAAGGTATATGCGTCCAAAGGGGACATTCTGACATAAATCTCAATCGAAATGGGATTTGGGGTTCTCATTTCGGTTTCCCTATTGTGGGGAAGCATGCGCAGCCCAAACCCCAAAACCATTTTTGCTTTTAAACCCACATGCTTCTCCCTAGGAAGACTACCCAACAATAATTTTTACATAAACGAATTTGCATGGACTCCCCAGGAATCCAGGAACGAGCTTCCCAGACCCCAGAAATATGTATATATACACACACATATTTTTTGAGCCCCTCACAGTATATTTTTTCGGGGTGTGTTTTTTTTGGGTCAGCTGTTTCAATGATTTCATGTGTTCCTTATCTTCTGCTCTCTGCTCTCTTTGCGCTCTTGTCATCTGCTCTGCTCTTCTTTTCATCTTTTCATCACGGATTGGCAGCGCGCCTGTGCACCGGTGCGCGAGGCTCGCTCGCTGCCGGCCAAGTCCTGGTGACTCAGGCGACTGATGACTGCGACTCAGGATGCGACAGGGCTCCATCGCTGTAGAAATTTTGGCTTCGACAGCAGGAACACAACACTTTACACACTTTACATTTTTTTCATTTTGCAAAACCAAATTTTAAAAAACACAATTCCACCCAACACTACATCTTGCTATGCCTACTAGTCTTACGTCACAAAAGCGATGATGACAAGTTTTCGCTTTCACACTGTCCACAAGGTTCATCTTCGAGAAGTTGTTGTTCCCAGCATTCTGCTCATCCTGTGCGAAGGATTACATTCAAATCTTGCCTACTCATTGTACTACACGACTACACGACTACACAACCCCAGACCCTGGGCTCCACTCAGTCATTAGATTAGTTCGGACGTCTGTCTCAGTGTGGTGGCGAATCTACTGCACGGCTCGTCTCAGGGGCGACCAGGAACAACAGTGGTTATCCCATCATCTTGTGTCCAGTCAACATGGAGGCCGAAGAAACCACGATGCCTCATCTGCTTTTACTGAGTTGGGGGAGAAATTTGCCTTGGGATGGTATATTGGAACCCTGGACTTAAGCAAGGCGTTCGATTTTGTAACCCCAAGCAGAGCTGCGCAGACCTTGAAATGGCATGGATTTCCTCATGGATTGGCTGATGCTATTGAAATCTTGTGGAGTACCCAGAGGAGGTACTTAACATGGCAAAATGAAGTGCTGCCGCAGCCTGAGAGAGTGGCAACGTCAATGCCACAAGGGGACAGTCTGTCGCCTCGGGTGTTGAACTTGTTGCTTAGCACGCCCACGCGTGCCATTTTGTCCCAGGAGCCAGAGACTCGGGTGGTGGTGTTTATAGATGATCGCAGTTGGGCATCTCGCACTCTAGCTTCTTTCATCCGTACCCTTCAAAGATGGAGGGAGCACTCTCAACATTTGGGATTTAGAGAAAACATGAATAAAAGTCAGTTCACACATAGGGATCCTCAGAAACGACGTGATATGGGTCGCAATCAGGTCTTGCAGAGCCATGTGGTTGATAATATTTGCGTTTTGGGTGCGCATTTGGGTGTGGGAGAGCACACTCGAAAGGAAAAACAAAGACTGACCAAGGCCTTCGAATGTGCCAGTAAGGTTCATGCGGCTCCTGTGACAGCTGCTGTCAGATCCTTTGTGGCCACTTGCGCTGCAACTGCTAAGGCTTCTTTTGGATGGCTGGCTCGGGCGCCAGTTCAAAAACATCTCAAAAAACTTGAAACAAGGCTTCGCAGAGCTGGATATGAACATCGCATGGCATCACCATGTTTGATTCGCATTGTGCTGGGCCATTGTCAAGATGTTTCTTTTTGTGCAGGCGTGGATGCGGTCATGGCTGTGTTTAGGAGAGTCATGAAGTTACATGTTCCATTACAAGACTGGGAAGTCAGTCAAGGGCCGGCCTATCGCATTCGCCGGTTTTTGAAGAGTTTGGGCTGGACGGTGGTAGCTCCGTGGGAATGGCACCATGAGGGGCTTAGGAAACATTTCACCTTGGACCCGACCAATCGTAGATTCATTTCTTTGGTTGACTGGGCTAGGCATCTGTTGCGGGAATCCTGGCGGTGTTTTTGGTGGGGTGAATATCTGAAATCTGAAAGGCATGAGGTTGACGATTTGCAAGGTTACCCTTATGACGAACGGATGGCAAAATCTGCTCGTGACTTGGCGCATGGCCAAGACGCCCTCACTGTCGGGGTGCTGGTTGGCGCGTTTGTCAGTCCTGGTTTTGCCAGCAAAATTCCGGGCTTCCAGGTGGAAAAATGTCCGTGGTGTGACTGTGAGGGATTTTTCCAGCACGTGGCTTGGGAGTGCCCGGCGTATCCTTATGAAAGACCAGCTTTGCCTGAATCCAGGATCACTCAACGACTGGGCTGGGGCTGCTCGATATCTTTGCAGCATCTTGCTAAGGTACGTGGTCTCATTCTTGAGGCCCGCTACTAAGGTACCACTGAGGTGCTTTGAGCCGTGTGCCTCCGGCGCTTTGGCGGCGCTGCTGTGGGCTGCGGCGTTGTCTACAACAACAACATGCTGGAATCTTTCACTCAACGAATTTGTCACGGTGAGATTGAAGGAAACTCCTGAATTTGATGACATGGTTTTCTTTCAATGTTCTCCATATCAACAAATCCATTCATTCAGAGACCATGTGCTTGAACATTCAAGAGTCAAGCTGCCCTGAACATGAAGACACCTAGCAGACCCAGTGGCTTCCAGCTTTGACAAATCAGCCCAAGCAAGGCATGGGAAACGAACTCCGGAACCCCAACAGTAGATGGGCCGTACCCTTCGGTTTTCAACACCTCTGTCTCTTCGCAACACTAGCAACACAAACACAAAGAATAGTTATAAGTTATAAGTTATAAGTTATGTTGCATTCTATGCCATTGTATTTTTTCAAAAAAAAGTGTATCAATCTATTCATTCATCTCAAGCTCTCCTTCTGATGCATCTTGATGATGAAGAGGCAGTGCGATCTGCTGCTGGTGGCATTCATCTGAGTTGCTGCAGTAGCTCTGTGCTCGAAACCTGGAGAAAATGGATGTAGAATAGCGGCATAGTTTTCTTTCCGGTCACATGTGTGAACATATGCCATTTATTGCATCTTGCATGCCTCATACATGCCTGGCAGTGTATGGACTCTTGAGCTTTGGTTTGAGGAACCTTTTTGAGAAGTTTGAAATTTGAGCAGCATTCAGAGACATTCGGGGGAAAATGGACTTCAAGTCAGGAGGAACAACAAAAGAACGGAAAAAACTACAAGAAATGTTGCAAGAAATGTAGAAAACGCTGCCCGAGCTGTGCAACACAACGCAACGCCGCACTGCAGCTGTCGCTCCTTGGTCGATCAGCTTCAAGACTTTGTCGGAGCTGTCAACGACAATCTCTTGGAGGTCCTACAATGTGACAATGCACAGCAGTACGAATACACCAATTTTGATCGGATACAAAGCGTATATGTGTATATTATGTTATACTATATAAGTGTACATTGTATTATTCTATGTTATAATTATCATATATTATGTTATTATATTTTATCTTAGTTAATTGATATTATATTATTCTATATTATGTTATTTTATGTTATATTATACTATTTTATATTATATTATATTCTCTTATTTTATATTATAATATCATATCATACATCATATATATATAATATTGTCATTTAGTTTATGCACGTATACCGTATACTGCATAGCATTGATCAAAGGAAGTTTCGGAGATAAACTCTGAGTTGAGGATAGCTCGAATTGATTTCAACATCATCACCCCTTTGCATCACCTCGCATCAACACAGCTTTACAGCATCACCACTTCACGTCACCATTCTGCCGTGAATTCTGTTGTGTCTTGCCCTGTGAAACTTTCCGCAGTGCACTTGTTGCATCCAACTGCGGTTGGAGAGGTAGAAAGGCGATGACACACGGTAATTTTTTCAAGTAATTGTGCGTTGGCGTGAAAAAGTAGTTGCGCGACGGGTGCGGGGGGCATCGGTCCACGGTCGAAACCCGCGCGTATTGGAATTGAGGCAGTGACTTCTGTCGGTTCTTGCTACTCTCATGCTATGGTGTTTTGCAAGTGTCTTTTGCAACCCTCTGGAACTCTGCTCATTGGAACTACGTCAAAGATACCGCGCATACGAACGGCAAGGTGACTTTGGCTGCGCTCTGATGCTGCTGTGGTTTGCAATGTAGTGCTTGCTTCGTACGTTCAAATTGCTGCTGCTGTGTTCTGAAATCCAGCAAGGTGACTTTTCACGTGTGTCTTTTCTGCTGTTGCGTTTTGCAATCTGGTGATGTCAACAGTTTGGTGATGGGATTTTCACATCTTGGCGGATGCATTTTCTCTTTCAAGTTGCTTCCAAGTTAAAATTCCTTAAGAAAGGATTCAGTCGTGTTATGTTTGCTGTTCTGGCAGCTCCAGTTGCTGTGCACATGTGTGCTAGTGCTACAGCGGTTTGCAATCCAATCGTTGCTCACGGATTGCTGTCACAATGGTTCTGTTTGGCGATGTGTATTTCATATATATATAATTCATGTTTTTTGCTGCCTGCACCTGGCTTTTCAAAATCCTTAGAGAGAAGCATGCCAAGACGAAGGCTTGTCAAGAGAAGGAGATGTCAACGAAAGAAGTGTCAAGAGGAAGAGGTTTCTAGAGCAAGAGCTGTCAAGACAAAGAGATGGAAAGAAAAAGAAACGTTGGGAGCAAGAGATGTCAGGAGAACGAAGTGGCAAGAGATGTCAAGCGAATAACAAGAGAATGAGGTGAAAGAATGTGAAAGAGATGCCAAGCCACACTGCGGTCACAAATGATTTTGATCCAAAGCTTCGCCGGCTTAATGCCGCCCTTGACCGAGATTTTCTGTCTTGAAAACATGAGCCATCAGCTCTTGCCCACCACAGGGTCCAACACATCACGCAAGAAACCCAAGGAACACAATGTAGGGCACTCAAATTAGGAAGTGAGGATGTAAGGAGCTCCATGCTTCGACGGAAGAGTCCGACCACAGATGAAGAGAGAAAAGTTCGACATACTGCAGTCGAACAATTTGTTCGCTTGTTGGCTTGTTGCACTCTTGAATCTTCCAGCTGAACTTGGGACGAAGAATCGCCTTGACGTAGACGCCAATGCCTTTCCCTTCACGAATTTCAAGACCTGGGAAGCATCACGGGTCGCAGCATTCCTGCCGAAAAGAAAAACAGCAATGAAGAATTACATACTTTTTCACACCTAGAACCACTGCAACAATACTGGGGTGTCCAGCCTCGTTACTGCCGCTGTACATTTACAAGTCCGTATGACAAATGTTTCGGGCCTACAACCTGCTACCCGCTAGTCAAAGCCAAAGTTAAAACTTGCAACCTGACTAGCACTATTTGAGGACCGGTATATTTTCACAGCAAATTGCTTGATTGTGGGAACGAGCGAGTTGCAGCTAGGGCAGCAAAATCCCAACCCAATAAAAGAGCAGATAACGAGAAAGATGATGAAAGACGATGGCAAGAGTGAGAGTCAAGTCAGGTAGAACAAAAAGAAACAAAAAGAAACAAAAAGAAACAAAAAGAAACAAAAAGAAACAAAAAGAAACAAAAAGGAACAAAAAGGAAACTTATGACTTATGACGAAGGTCTTGCCATGCTTTTTTTCACCAGCTTCCATGATCCTTCCCAGGCCTGTTTTAGGCGCATTTTTGCCCCGGGGAACCAGAAGGTCATAGACAATCTGCGCATGGTGCACATTGATCAAAATGATGTCAAAACAAGCCGCAACATGTTTTCCATGGTTATCCTACTGCCATTGCGCCTCATTGTAGATCTCCAGGAAGGAACAGCAGATTAGGAACTTGTGAGTTTCCTCCATCAGAGCAGGTGAATGGCGGTGAATGGAACATATAGAAGGAACGAGGCGCGCAAAGGAAAATATGTGGATTAAAGGCGCAATTTTCAATGGTTTTCACATGGTACAGTCACGGTACAGTATGTACTGAGGCTGCTTCCGAAGAAAGGCTTCCGACACGCTGAAAGAGATTGTCTGAGATCCGAGGTATCCTCATAGAAAATTTGTTTCACTGGAGCCCTGCTCTCACTTCGCAGTTTGGCTTTTAAGAGCATGACAGTCCGCGATCATCAGACTTGCGGTCCGCCATCCTTCCCAGCATTTTTGTGTATCACTCTTCTGCACGCCATACATTTCCTGTTTTCAGCATATCACATCACTGTTCATCTTCTGGATGCCCTAAAGCCAACGACAAAATCCAAGTTGTTTGGACCTTTGCTGGTTCAGTCCATTGGATAGAAAACTTTCTTCGATCATCCATCGTCTGCATGGTCTTTGTCTCTAAAAGCAGGCTCTCTCCACTTGGGACGTTACATCGTGTGAGTCTTCCCAGACCCTGTCTGACCTGGGCGGAAAAAGTCCAACGGAACACTACGAGTGACAGTCTGACATGGTGCTGATACACAGCCGCTGGGTGGCAGACCATAAGCAAAAACGGTCGCATTATATCCTTCAAAGGCTTTGTCCTGACAAATGAGGAACCATTTTGCCAAAGCTCCTCTCGGTGTTCGGAGAATGTTCTGGAGCACTACAGTTGCTTTGTTCTTTGGCTTTAGTCCCCGTTTTGGATTACAGGGCTCACAAGAAATGAGAAAAATGAGCAATCACAAGTGCAAACCAGTGTCCAGCAGCGGCATGCCAAGCCTCATGCAATGCATGACGCATGTGCTACACTGCTACAATGGAATTTCTGGAACTTTGCGTGTTTTATTCGTGTTTTAGTCATGGAGTCATGGCCAGGTTCACGGCATGTCAAAAACCTGCGGCTGTGTCGAGTCAACGCCAAAGACCTCAAAGCGGCAAGACATAAATCAAGGCTCAAGGCAGGATGGCTCAAGGATCAAAAGTCTGCAAGCTTCACCGGGCTTCACCATTCAAAACGCTTCAAAAATTAAAGGACCGGATAACCCCACAAGACAACTTCTTTGAATAAAAAGCACCAAATGTTGTAGCGGGGACGGGGAAGGAAGGAAAGACAAAGGAGGTGGTGGAGGACCGAGAAGTAAAACAAAGTTGTGTGTGACAAAGTTGTATGTGAAAGCTGGTGTGTGACTAAGAAAGATAGTGTGTGTGACAAAGTGGTGTGTGCAAGATGGTGTGTGCGAAAGTTGTGTGTGAAAGAGGGCGTGTGACAAAGTTGTGGGAAAGATGTTGTGTGACAAATTGGTGTGTGAAAGATGGTTTGGCGAAAGATGGTGTGTGACAAAGTTGTGTTAAAGATGGTGTGGTGAAAGATGGTGTGCGACAAAGTTGTGTGTGAAAGATGGTGTGGTGAAAGATGGTGTGTGACAAAGTGGTGTGTGGAAGATGGTGTGTGAAAGATGATGTGAAAAGATGGTCTGTGACGGTGTGTGAAAGATGGCGTGTGACAAAGTGGTGTGTGAAAGATGGTATGTGACAATGTGATGTGTGACAAAGTGGTGTGTGACAAAGCGGTGTGTCAAAGATGGTATGTGACAAAGTGGTGTGTGAAAGAGGGTTTGTGAAAGATGGTGTGTGTGACAATGTGATGTGTGAAAGATGGTGTATGAAAGGTGGGGTGTGACAAAGAGGTGTGTGATAGATGGTGTGTGACAAAGTTGGTGTGTGAAAGATGGTGTGTGACAAAGTTGGTGTGTGACAAAGTTGTGTGTGAAAGATGGCGTGTGACAAAGTTGTGTGTGAAAGATGGCGTGTGACAAAGTCGGTGTGTGAAAGATGGTGTGTGAAAGATGGTCTGTGACGGTGTGTGAGAGATGATCTGTCCCACGCCTGCCACGCAAAACGACAGTAGATGTGAGTTTGTGCCACGCCTGCCACGTGAAACGAAGGTGGATGTCAGGTTGTGCCACGCCTGCCACGCAAAGTGCCGCGGCGTCACAGGCGCCCAAGCCAGTCCAAGCGCGCCACGCAGTGCCATGAGTGCGACGCCTGCCACGTGAAACGAAGGTAGATGTGAGTTTGTGCCACGCCTGCCACGCGAAGTGCCGCGGCGTCACAGGCGCCCAAGCCAGTCCAAGCGCGCCACCCAATGCCATGAGTGCCACGCCTGCCACGTGAAACGAAGGTAGATGTGAGTTTGTGCCACGCCTGCCACGTGAAACGAAGGTGGATGTCAGGTTGTGCCACGCCTGCCACGCAAAGTGCCGCGGCGTCATTGGCGCCCAAGCCGGTCCAAGCGCGCCACCCAGTGCCATCTGTCCCACGCCTGCCACGCAAAACGACGGTGGATGTGACTTTGTGCCACGCCTGCCACGTGAAATGAAGGTGGATGTCAGGTTGTGCCACGCCTGCCACGCAAAGTGCCGCGGCGTCACAGGCGCCCAAGCCGGCCCAAGGGCGCCACCCAGTGCCATCTGTCCCACGCCTGCCACGCAAAACGACGGTGGATGTGAGTTTGTGCCACGCCTGCCACGTGAAACGAAGGTGGATGTCAGGTTGTGCCACGCCTGCCACGCAAAGTGCCGCGGCGTCACAGGCGCCAAATCCCGGCCCAAGCGCGCCACCCAGTACCATAAGTGCCACGCCTGCCACGCAAAACGACGGTGGATGTGAGTTTGTGCCACGCCTGCCACGTGAAACGAAGGTGGATGTCAGGTTGTGCCACGCCTGCCACGCAAAGTGCCGCGGCGTCACAGGCGCCCAAGCCGGCCCAAGGGCGCCACCCAGTGCCATCTGTCCCACGCCTGCCACGCAAAACGACGGTGGATGTGAGTTTGTCCCACGCCTGCCACGTGAAACTGTGTGTGTGTTGTGTGTGTGTGTTGTTGTGTGTGTGTGTGTGGTTGTGTGGTTGTGTGGTTGTGTTGTTGTGTTGTTGTGTTGTTGTGTTGTTGTGTTGTTGTGTTGTTGTGTTGTTGTGTTGTTGTGTGTGTGTTGTTGTGTGTTGTGTCTGTTGGTGTGTGTGTGTGTGCGTGTGTTGTGTGTGTGTGTGTTGTTGTGTGTTGTGTCTGTTGGTGTGTGTGTGCGTGTGTGTTGTGTGTGTGTGTTGTGG
>CAMXCT020002717.1:38380-43380 GCA_947184155.2 Cladocopium goreaui | reverse complement strand
CGTGCTTTTGAATTTGGCTCCAGCAGTGCAATCGCATGGAATCTGCAGTTGCTTTCAATGAGTTGCGCGTCTGCATTTCCCACTGAAAATTCTGCAGTGCTTGAGATGCGCGAACCAATGGGATCTATTTTTTCATTGACTCTTCACCGGATCCTCCCTAGACCACCACTGTCCCAAATTTATTTGCAAGATACCAAGTGAGAACTGTGGTCAATTCTGCTCCCTCGGTGTGTTTTACAATTCGTGCGTTTATTTTGTTTCTCGTCTTTCTCGTCTTTCTCACATGCATTTTTTGTCGTCAGAGCCCAAGCTGTTGTTGATCAGGCTGTCGCCCTCCCGAATGCCATCCCGACCACCCATCACCAGTCACCAGCCACCAGTAATCACCGAGACCGATAACCATCATGACCATCTCAATGAGATAGTCGTTGTGATGACATGATGGCATGATTATATATACATCATGACCACGGCCACTGTGATCACAAATATGTTCTTCGCCGTCTGCATCCACCAAGCACACCCTAAGCTTAAAGCGGGCAATGTCGGCACTTCAAATCACTAAGACCACCAAGATCTTCAGACTTTTTTGATGTAAGTCTTAATAAGTCTTAATAGTCTTACCATCTTACCTTTTTTTGTTCGTCTGTCATCTTCAGTGCTTTTCAGAGAGTTAGGAATGAGCTTTCAGGCGTGCAGGCCTGAGGTCCTGGCCATTGTCAGGATCTTTGTAGAAAGATGGCTCCGAAATGTCCTGCAAAATGATGCAGACAATGCAGAGAAATGCGCGTTTCGGATTTCGGAGGGATGCAGACTTCGACAATTCACCCAGTTCGGATCAGTTTGCCGTCAAAATCCAAAGCTAAGTCCACAATCCCGAGTGGCCCCCACCATCCCCAAATATTGCCCAACACTTTCAGTGGTCTTGCCTTCGGATCCGCAAAGAAGTTGGAAACGTCCTTGCAAAAGACAGGGAACGCATTTAAAAAAACAAGGTGCCCGAAGGGCAACATCCGCTGAAAGAGCCACAGATGAATACGTCAAATGAATAGACAGTGAGAACACAATTACGAACAATGGATTGGACTTGGAAAAAATGACAAACATCAGCGCAAAACCCAGAAGCCCTGCAACTTTCAAAACTGTCGTCCTTGCAAAAGAGTTTGCCCCAATTGGTTTCCATTTGTTGCAAGCGCAGTTTGCCCCAATTTGGTAAGCCGTTTGGTAACCTGTTCACATGCACTACGCTCACTACGCAAAACTTGCTGACGTATGAGGCCTTGGTGCCTTGGTGCCTTGGTGCCTTGGTTTATCTCCCAAATTCCGTGCATTTGGGCAGATCTATCGGGGTCGAGTAGTTTTTCCTCAAATTTGCTGGTACTTTGTTTCACGGGTCTCAGATTGCTCAACGGCTAGATCTACTTCAACCAAAATGGCCCAACATCGGAGGATTGGCTCCTGCCCCAACATCTTGTTTTTTTGCACATTTTGTTGGGACAGGCATGGGCATGGCACTTGTACAAGCTCAACATGGCCTTGGAATCACCCATATACAACACCGTGCACGTGTGTGTGTGTGCGCACGAGGAGTGAGCTTGAAGCAAAATGATGTTGTCTCAATTTGTCTCATGTGTTGAGCTCTGAAAAAGGTACAACGACAGGAGTGTATGTGATTCTTGGGCTGAGCATGGCTGAGTCAAGTACTGGGAAAAGGGTATCAAAGATTGCGTTCTGGAGGCATAAAAGCGCGCCATCACCACAGCTTTCTAAAGTGAAAAAGTGCTGAATGCTGTTAGATGAAGATAATATAGTAATAAACTGGTAGAGTCAAGGAAACTGTAGGGTCCGCCGCCAATACCACGACTTCTTTGGAGTCCGATGAAGATGTTGTTCCTCAACTACTCGTAAGCGGCAGGCACCCCACCTTTTCGTCTGCAACTTCTGGAGTGTAGGGCGGGTCCAGTTTATTGGCCTGCTAAGTATGCGAAGTGCTTGTTGAACACAGATGGTCATGAATATTCTACGACCATATACCAGTCGTTTAGAAGGGTCATGATGGTCATGATGAACGTGATCTTTTCTGGCAGAACTCAGCCTCATCAATCTGATATCGGTAAACCCTGATAATTTAGTCTCTTCTTATGGCCAGCGTGAGCAAGTTTAACAATGCACTTCTCCTGAAAAGGGTGGATTGGTGTCAAAATGGACACATCCACTGCAGTTCAGCCTTGCACCTTCCACGAATTCAGTCTTCGCTCTTTTGTCTCTGCATCTTCTCTACAAGTATCGAGTTGCCTTCATGGCGTTCCAGTCAAAAGCTTCAAAGAAGTCGTGCTCCTGCACAAACTCAGCAAGACCTAACATGTCCACAAATGCATCGACTGTCTGTGAATTCGATGGATTGTTGGGTTGTCTCTGATTCTTGTTGGGTTGCTGAACGGTTGCTAAACGGTTGCCCAACGGTTGTTGTTGTTAGGTTTGGGTTTGTTATAAAGGGATCTCAGTTTCGTTGCTGTCACTTGGTAAAAATTGGCACAGGGTCTCCGAGTCTCCTTGAGGTTCTTTATTCCGCCTTGCCTCGCTGGCAGACGTTCTCCTGGCTGCTGCCTGACGGATACCACGGATATCCACAGACACTGGGAGTATCAGGGCAGTATCGATCGATATCGGATGTTTCGGATTTTTCACAGATGTCACTGATGCGAATAGCATGTCAATGATGTCAATAGTGTCATGTTTCGATCTGTTTCCGATGTGATGTTTGTCGATGTCATCTCCGATATCGATGTTTGTTGGTGCGAGAGAAGGTCAAAGAGCCTGAGCAAGCCTTTGATGAACAGCTCCGGGGATCCTGTAGAAAGGAAGACAAAGGATGCCATCGATGCCAATGCCAGCCTTGTTTAAATTGTTTAAATTTCAAATATGTGTTAGATGCCAGTACGGGTTGCATGCTCGAGCCGTTCAAGCTTCCACTTTGCCACTTCAGAGACGGCAACCTAAGAAGCGTTCAAAAGATCCAAGCTGAACGACAGAAAGCAGCCTGCGCATGAACCAGGAAAAATATTCTTGTCGATGCCCCTCATTACCTCCGTGGCAGGTGATGTAAGATCGATCAGATCGATAAAAACATGTTTTAAAAAATGATTTAAAAAACAGTAGATATCAAATCCAAAGATTTTCGTTTTGTCCCTCTGTGGAGTCAGTGCCAACTCAGTGTCAACTCGGTGTCAACCCGGTGCCTTTGCGTAGATTTGCATGGGGTGCGGGGCCATGAATGGAGTTGTGCTACACCTGGGACTTCCGTCATCAAATGCACATGTGGAGAACTCAAAGGTTCCCCCTACATCTGTGCACTTCCAAAGTATCCAAGGGGCAGAAGCTCATAGATGAAAACACCAAGAGTCCACCAATCCTGAGAATCTGAGAATCAAACATACCAAACCTTTTTCAAGATTCCCCCAGAAACTCGAAGAAAATCCAAAGACCTCCAAAACCTCTTGGAACCTGCAAGTCATTTCAAGACACTGGCAGGGTCAACCAATTTGCGTTGCCAACTTCCATTACTTGCGTGGCCAGGCATCAACTGACAAAGTCTGTCCAGAAAGCCTGAACAGTGCCGCGATGCAAGAAGACTTGAGAGGGGGAACACGAAAGGTAGGTGAGCAAGAAAGGAACCGAAGAAAAAAGAAAGGGGAGAGGACAAGGAAAAAAACATGAAGTGGAGTCTGGTAAAAGCGACGCGGCCATTTTCTCTCTAAAAACATGAAGTGGAGTCTGGTAAAAGCGACGGAAAGGCTTCGGCGGTGTGGTTGGGGTTGGCGGTGGTTGCGGTGTTGGTGGTGTTGGTGGTGCTGGTGGTGTTGGTGTTGTTGGTATTGTTAATGTTGGTGTTGCTGGTAATGTTGGTGTTGGTGGTAATGTTGGTGTTGATGGTGTGGATGGGTTTGTTGGTGGTGTTGGTGTTGTTGGTCGTGTTGTTGGTGTTGTTGGTGTTGTTGTTGTTGTGGTTGTTGTGGTTGTTGTGGTTGTTGTGTTGTTGTTGCGTTGTTGTTGCGTGTTGCGTATTGCGTGTTGCGTGTTGCGTGTGGCGCGTGGCGGCGTGTGGCGTGTTGCGTGTTGCGTATTGCGTGTGGCGTGTTGCGTGTTGCGTGTGGCGTGTTGCGTGTTGCGTGTTGCGTGTTGCGTGTTGCGTGTGGCGTGTGGCGTGTGGCTTGTGGCGGCGTGTGGCGTGTTGCGTGTTGCGCGTTGCGCGTTGCGCGTTGCGGGTTGCGGGTTGCGGGTTGCGGGTTGCGGTTGGTGTTGTTGTTGTTGTTGTTGTTGTCTTGTTGTTGTCTTGTTGTTGTCTTGTTGTTGTCTTGTTGTTGTCTTGTTGTTGTCTTGTTGTTGTCTTGTTGTTGTCTTGTTGTTGTCTTGTTGTTGTCTTGTTGTTGTCTTGTTGTTGTCTGGTTGTTGTCTTGTTGTTGTCTTGTTGTTGTCTTGTTGTTGTCTTGTTGTTGTCTTGTTGTTGTCTTGTTGTTGTCTTGTTGTTGTGTTGTTGTTGTTGTGTTGTTGTTGTGTTGTTGTCGTGTTGTTGTTGTGTTGTTGTTGTGTTGGTGTTGTTGTTGTTGTTGCTGTTGTTGTGGTGGTCATTGTTGTTGTTGTTGTTGGTGGTGGTGGTGGTCTTGTTGTTGTTGTTGTTGCTGTTGTTGTTGTTGTTGTTGTTGTTGTTGTGGTTGTTGTTGTTGTTGGTGGTGGTGGTGGTGTTGGTGTTACCCCTGCAGCGTTTTTTCTCGGTTCCGTAGTGGCCGAGAATCGTCAAATAGGTGTTTTCGCGCATTTTTGCACCTCTCGGAGCAAAAAACACCGTAAATACCAATGTTTTTGGCGGGTCGGAAAACCAAAACCACGGAATTTACGATGTTTTTCCCGAGAGCGCCTGCGAAGGGTTCTTCGTAAAAAAGCAGCCGTTATACTACATCTTCACACCTTCACACCTGCAGATCTAGATCTTCACACCCTCA